>QMIH01000507.1:156884-182867 GCA_003987875.1 Clarias batrachus
TTATTTTGTTTTGGGTTTTGTTATTTTGTTTTTTAATGTTATTTTGTTTTCTGTTTCGTTATTTTGTTGTGCACTTCACGGCCACCGTAGGAAAGAGTTATAAACTTTTGTATTCAAGCACAAGTACTGTTACTTCAGTTCAATTTTACTGAAGTACAAGTAAAGTTACCGGGTTACTTTGTTTAACAGCGGGGTGGGATGGGGGATTCTAGTGTAGTTCAAARTAGACAAGCGGATATAAATCTCAAACTAGTTGTTTTTAATTGAAAGAACACCTTTGCACAATAAAGCGGTTGTCTTTCTTGTGCTTGAAATCGAATATGGTGTGAYGCTTTCAACAATAACGTTCATAAGAGCCAAGAGTAATGTTCAGTACAAAAGCTTTATCATCCTCTTTCAACGTCACAAAATTATAATACGAAACATAATGTACAATTTGCACTGACTCTAAAATGTCAAAGAAAATCTTAYCTTCTAAAGAAAATGTAATCATACTCATTAACCAGCCATATTCAAGAATTTCTGGAAAAATACTAACCAAAGTGTATGGGCAGCATATCCACCGTCCAAAAGGAAACCTGCAGCATGATGTATGATCAGGGCAGATAAAGTTRCCGTCACAGTGAATCACAGAGTCTTTTTCATTTACAGATTTCACCAAAGGAGCAGGGACATTCTTCTGTTCTTCCTCTGCAGGTGTCTGATACGGAAGAGGTGACATTTACCATTAATTACTATTTTTGTTTAAACTTACTAAATTTTCAATATTCATTGGCTGGTTAAGACTCACACTCCTAACTCTCACACACTGTACTTTTACATTAATTCAATAATAAGCTTAAACGTTTAGTGGTTACCTTAGGAGGTCTATAGATTTAACCAAATGAAGAAAAATGTACAATTCTGAAATGTAAATTGTTCATTCAMATTTTTGGTGAACGTTTTATTTTATTATCCTTAAAGATCCAATATTTCAGTGACAAGGAAAAATCTAAAGCAGTTTGTATTAGAATACACAGAAGTTTTTTTTCTTCTTAATAATTATTTTAAAGAAGTACCAGGGGACAACTGTGGCAGTTTGTTGGTGGATGTGTGGGTGAGGTTTGCCTTTGCTAAGCAGATTTTTTTTTTGTGGTGTTAACTTTAAGGATGTCTTTTCAAAGTACATTTTTRAATAGTAGTAAAGAAATTGGAATGCTAACAGGCAGACACAATTCTACAGAGCTGCCTTAAGGAATTTTTGCAAAAACCAAAAACAGAAAACTAATCTTGTTTAACTGGACTGAGAAATTAGACATTATCAGGGAAATTTTTCTTTAAGAAAATGAGAAAATAAGTGTCGGTGGGGGCAGATATTATAATTACATAAATGTTACAGCATATCAGTTTATTTCAGACAAATTCTATCTTGTCAAAACATACTTACTCATGTGAACCACTTACAACTGCACTTCAGTTAAGAAAGAAACTATTAAAAAAGGACAAATTTCTGCAATCACACACGATAAGTTTATATTTTCGCAAGATTTTTCATGTATGTTTACATTTTTTCTTACGAACATTTCATCAAGGGCTCTGCATAAATCACACCACCGTATTGCTTATTATTTTTCTATAGAAGCATGTCCTTATGTGGTTTATTCCTTACAAAACACAATGCKTCCCATACCCTAGCTAACAGGTTTCATTCATGATCCGTCTTACTTCCCTTATACATGCATTTATTTCATAGCTTACCATTTTACTAATCCTTTAACATTTATTACACACATTTTTTTTATTTGTATACCACGGTATTAAAGATTGGGAAAACATTATTGTTCTGTCTTGTACCTGAATGTTGTTGCTCTGAATGGAAGCAATCTGTGGAGATGCAGTTATAACTTGCCCTATCATGAGCAATCCTAACACAGCAATCATCTAGACAAGAAGGAGAAAACAAAGCAACATTCTTTAGTTAGAGTTTACAGCATGTTCACTAAAGTCCCAAAAGAGAAGTCAAACCTAAATAATGCAAAACAAGTGTTAAATTAGGTTTCCTCTGCCAATCAATGCGTGCAAAACCGGAGCTGTTGTTTATTTATCATTCTAATCGTTAAGGCAGTTTTGTAAGAAAAAAGTATAAAAATTTAACTCCAACACTTGCCTTTCTTGTGCAGTGGATTGTTTGTTAGCAAAAGCCGTCTGCACGTTTCAGCCCCAGCTTGTCAAATGAATTTATTAACCMAAACACACACTGACAGATCTAAAGTTTTCACTTGCACAAAAAAGAGGAACTTGCTTCTTTCAGATTCCTATTTCCTGTATTTGTATAGAGGAATAGTTTAACATACAGAGTGAATACTTCTCTTCAGTATTATCAAGATTGAATAATTATACTTCACTTGATTCCCAAGATCAAAATCATTAGTTACACTGTAGCTATACCAGTGTGTTTCTGTGTTTTAAAAAATKTGCTMAAACGTGCTGAAATAAACAAAAAGTAGAGAGAAAAATAATAAATCTTTTCTTCATTTTTTTTTCTTTTTGGGCAAAACACTGTGTGCAATCAAATTCTCCTATGTATTCTAATTGTTTTTTTATTTTATTTATTTAATCTTGCTATTTGATAACATTAACTGTATATATTCAATACTGCCCCAACCACCTTGGTCTCTTGATCCAACCCCATGGGATTTATACTAACCCTTGTCACCCCTTAGCCTATATAACATAAATTGCTATTAACCACCACTTTCACTTTCTTTGTTGGACAATATAACAATTCACTAGGTGCAGTAGCTGATAAGGTTTAACACCCACACTACAGTTTGGTTACTCATACATATCTTTGTTTCACTTTCCATACTTTTTTACACTATATTTGCATTCATTATAGGGAATCTCCCAGTGTTTTTGTGTTTGTCAGACTGAATGCGTTGCACCAGACATCCCGTTTACACCCGGACAATAAAACTCATCTTGAGTTGTCTTACTATGTTTTCGTTAATAACACCAAGTCAGCATCTCTCCCAGTGGCTATGTAATTAGGCAAATGCTGTAGTACAAATTATATACAGTATCTTAATTAATACCTAAGTGCTTTTCCAAATAAAAAATGTTTTTTTAACCTTCTTTTATAATAAAAATGATCACTCCTGTTTTAGGTGAGAACACTTTACATATTCTAACACAGTACTAGTTACTATACTATTGTTCACAAATTCCCCACACTCTCTTAGCCTTATGACTCATTTCCCTTTTTTATTTAAGTCARTTAAAATAACCCTTTCTACTGGGTATTTTATGTATAGTTAATTCTGTAAAACAAAGAAGTGATGAAAAATGAGATGAAAAAGTAGGAACATTAGAAAAGCTTAAGGCTTTTTTGGAGCRGGAACATTCCATAATACTTAGACATGCTGTATATGTTTAATATTATGACCACTGACAGGTGAGGTGAATAATACTGATCACCAAATATTCAAGCTGAAAACTGTTGACAGGATCTTGGGCACCCAAGGCTCACCCATGCCAGCTGTACCTAAGTCCAGCCAGTTCCACAGAAAAGACAAAATGCAACATACTGTAAAGTGCTGAAATGAGTCACCGCTAGCACCAGAACACTGTGCATGGAGCAAGGCAGGAAAAAGAGTTCAAATTTGTTTATCTGTCCTCCAAACTCCCTAGAACTAACCACCAGCAGGAAAAACATGCATTGTTCAGGGAAACATGGAAACAACACCCAAAGAATAGCATATAGTATATTGTTATACATGCAGTATACGTTGGACTGGATGTGAAATCAATTCTCCGACATGAAACTGAGAATTAAAAGTTTGTTCCTCAAACACTGGAGAGAAAATCTTTGTAAACTTTGCATTCCTTTCTCAGCTGCTGACAGAGTCTTTTGGGTAATATAGTGGGTATTTTTAGGGTGCGGCTACGAATTAATCTGTGATTCATTGATTCATGCCATGAGATTAGTTCGTATTTCAAGCATACACACAATCCCGTTGATACAGTGTGAATATGGTTCAGTCAAAAGTGGTCAAGATTAGGTCTTTAACCAGGTGGATTAAACAAAAAATTAATTTTTACGTCCTTGAAACAGCTCCCCGATCCCTGGCCATTAGCAAAGCTTCATCGCTGGGATATAAGATCGTGCTTAAAAGTACAAACCTCATTAAGAGTTACAGTAGCTTTAAACAAGAATAAGAATTCGCAAGGCATTAGCATGACTTTATTTTCAACAGATGAAGTAGGTCAATAATTTAGTAAGAGTATACTTTTATTCTTCAACATCATTATATTCAACATACTTCATGCTGCTTAAGCTGTTAAGGTTCGCAGGAGAATTTGGGTATGAGGCGGGGTACACACTCGACAGGGTGTCAGTCCAACGCAGTGCACYCATACTTTGGGAAGACCAATCAACCTAATCCAGTCAACCTAATCTACAAGTCTTTGAGAGGAAAGAGTTAGTGAGTTTTAAGAGGAAACCCACCAAGCATGGGGAGAACAAGGAAAGTCCATGCACACAGACCCAAGCCGGGAACCAAACTCTCGACCCTGAAGGTGCAAGAACACATTTTCTAATGCAATTAATTTTCTTCTTATTGTCATCTTAGGAAGCATTTACATCTGTTGTCCTATTTCATACATATTTCAACTATTTCACAACTTCTTAACATCTAGGAAAAGTGAGGATGTATGCTATACTGTATACAGGACAGTGGAACTTTGCTTACAGTTACCTAGCTCTTACATTATAGAGCTTGTTTTCTTGTGGTCAGGGAAAGTTTGGTTTAGATTGACCCTTGTTTCCACCTCAGCTTAAGAGTAGACATGTCTTAACTTAATGAGAAACATCTGTACAGCTGCACATTCATGTGGTTCACCAGCCAATCATGTGGCAGCAGCACAATGCAAAAATCAGCAGTGAACCATGACTTTCAGTCTTTAAGGCTACTTTAAGGTGGCTACTCTACCAAGAAATGGGCGCTCAGTCAAAATGACCCAAAGAGGTCGGCAAAGACTCACCATAGCGGTAAAGAAACAACCCAGAGTGACAGACAAAGATTTGAAGGCATCGTTGGAACTGGATAACATCTGTCTGCATGAGTCTATCGTATGTAAAACATTGAACAAGTAGGATGCCCATGGCCGCCATGCCCATGCCCATAAGCCTCTGCGTACTAAAAAGAACACCTGAATTTAGCATTTTCAACTGCACTCCATAGCAGTATTGGCTAGTGTGTATAGTATATATATTTACATTTACATTTACATTTAGGCATTTGGCAGACGCTCTTATCCAGAGCGACTTACAAAAAGTGCTTTAAAGTTTACATCACTGGATAGATACTTACACTGGGTTAACTAGGTCAATAACTAAGTGCCATTAGTCTAACACAACTGGGAAGAGGGTTTTTTTTTTTTTTTTTGGGGGGGGGGGGGGTGTTAGTCATGTAAGTACTGGAGAAATAGGTATGTTATTGTCGTCGTTTAAAGATTGTCAAAGTCTCTGCAGAACAGAAAAGAGTCTATATATAGTATGTTTTGTGGACTGATTAAACTCAGATTGAACTATATGGACGGAACACACAGCACTACATTTGGCATAAAAAGGGCACTGCATATCATCATGAAAACATCATCCAAACCGTCAAGTATGGTGGATGAACATCATGATTTGGGCCCGCTTTGCTGCATCAGGACCTGGCCAGCTTGTTGTCATTGAGGTGAAAATGAATTCCCAAGTGTATCAAAAAATTCTTCAGGATAATGGGAGAATGTCTGTTAGTCAGCTGAAACTCTGTAGAAGTTGGGTGATACAACAGGACAATGCCTTAAAACCCCGGAGCAAGTCCACTCCGGAAGGACTTCAGAAAAACAAAATCCGCTTTTTGGAGTGGCCAAGTCGGAACCCAGACCTCAACCCAATAGAGATGCTATGGAATGCAACATATATGTACAATGCATTCAGACAATAACAAAAACATGATCTATTAAACCAACAAACATTTCAAAATTCATTTTACCGAACTCAAGGACAAAACAGTAACACAATAGATTGATTAAACAACCAACAAGAATAAAAACTGATGGATTTAAGAATCACAACAGCATTTCCTTTTATTCACTTTGGTGGAATCTCACCCACAAGAGTCAATAAAATTTAATGAATAAAAAAAGTTAAATCCAACGATTTCCCTTCTTTAGTCAGAATGTTAAGTTGGACACAATAAAGTTGTACTGTCTGTGAATGTAGCATCCTGTTATTTTCTAACTGGCCATTAAAGGAAGCCACAAAGTCAGGAAAAAGTGAAACAAATTAACCAAGCTGCTTTTTTGATTGAAATATAATTCCCGTCATTAGACTTACTGTTATAAACGTTGTTTCATCCAGTATAATGTAATTAATGTACAGTCATTCATTTTACGCATTTATTGACAAAAATTCTGCTGATTATCTGAGTTACATTATTATTGTTATTATTATTATTATTATTAGTTACATTGAGTGTTTATTATTATGATTGTTATATTATTAGACATGAACATGTTTTACAGTCCCATCATATCAATTTCATTGCCTGGTCTTGATTGTTCATTACTTAGTAATTATACTTTTATTTTTGACCATTTAAAGAATGTGGACATATACAATAATCTATCAATGCTATTGATACTTTTGTTATTGTAATCCTTGCTATATATGTTTGGCAGCTTAATGATTTAATATCCCAGTCCCTACTACAGTACATTCACATTTACTCCTAGACAGACACAAACCACTTCATTTAAAACTAACCTATACACTGATCAGCCATGGCATTATGGCCCATGCCTAATACTGAGTAGATATTAAAACCCACAAATCAGCATTGAGCCACTAACCCTCTGAAGGTATGATGTGGTATTTATCAACAAGCCATCAGTAGCAGTTGCTTTAAATCCTTTAAATAAGTTGCAAGGTCTGGATCAGACCTTTTTCCCAGCACATAGCAAAAACCTACTTTTGGACTTTTGGTCCTGAATACTGGAGAGTGCAACATCCCACAAGAGCTGCAGTTTTGGAGTTGATCCGACCCAGATGTCTAGCCATCACATGTTGGACCTTTTCACAGTCACTCAAGTCCTTATGCTTGCCCCTTTTTATTTATTTATTTAACTTCAAGGGCTAAATGTTCCCTTGCTGCCTAATATGTCCCAACCACTTCCAGGTGCCATTGTAATGAGATGATCAATGTTCTTCACATCACCTCTCAGTGGTCATAATTTTATGGCTGATCAGAGTGTGCTGACTATAAATCTTTTTAGCTTTCCAGAAAATAACAATGTCATGAAAAATTCACGTGCATTTGATTGATAGTTGTCCAACAAGCACTTACACAATCACCCTCTAGATGGCCACATTGAATCACACTATCAGTAAATTCCATTATTAAGCAGTGATRTGATTTTTGCAGGAAGTATCAATAAGGGCTTAAAGAAAAGAAAAGCTTGGCACAGGGTGGACACACTCAGCATAGAATCAAATAGTATTAGCCTAGATTATATTTTTAAATAAATAATTAAAAAAAGAATGATACCCCAACTAACTACTCATTTATTCAACTTAAATTATAAAAATTGATAATTACCGTTAAACCAATAGGAAATGAGTATCATAACAAAAGTGAGAAATTTAAGTCTAAATCCCCAAACACCTGGGAGATGGAAGGGTTAATTCCTGCCAGAATCATAAATAGTATCTCTAGCAATTTCTTCGGACCTGGACAAGATCGTTCAAATAGCCCTTGCAGCAAGAATACCCAAACAATGTTTCAAAGGGGAGGATGTTTGAACCACCCAACCTCAGAAACTAACTAATCATATGGGCCCACAGTTGTACAGCCACTGGGCACCCTGGCAAACACATTTTTCCAAGAAAAGTTCTGATGGTCCAACATGATCTGTGACATCAACAAGTTTGTTTCATCTTGTTCCACCTACCCGAACGTACCCAGAAATCTAAAAACCTGGCTGCTGGTAAACACATGCTTCCCACACCACAAGATGTTAAGATGTAGAGATGTCTGAGAGCGCATTTGACAGGCCAAATACGTTAGGCTTACTCAGGAGTATTTTATTCAGTGGTTTGAACCGTGTGACACCCGCCGTGCCGTCTGTGTGGAGCTCAGCTGCTCCACGCTGACACTGTGCAGGATGGAAAGATGCGGCCTGAGCCAGGAGAGGTTGGAAAGAGGCCACTGTGACTCTGCAACAGTCGAGCCACAGAGCCTGACTACATATGCACACACACACACACACACACACATGAAAAATGAAGATGGCAAAGGAACTAAAACAAAATGTAGACATGGTTTTCAGGGGATCTAGGAGACAAAGTAAGAATATTTCCTATTGACATTTTAGTATTTTTATCCAATATGTTTTAATTTATTTCTGGTTTATCTTCCAGTTTAGGACCCTTTTTTGTGGTTTGTAAACTTTCAATACAGGCAGGCACACATCCATTAACAGACTTTAACAGGCTTTATATTTGCTTAGTCTATTGTTTTCAGACAAAATATGCATTTGCTTTAAATCATAACATGCATCATCTACAGTACTGTGTTATATAGTACAACCAGTTCCATCACCATCTCCATGCATCTTTTCCACCTTGTCCAGCAGCATGGATATGCCCTCAACATCCCTCAACCACCTCTTTGCTTCAAGAAGTCAGGTGAAGAGGCTCTTGAAACTCCTGAGGCTCCTTTTGTGGATTGGTGTGAGAGAAACCACTTCATCCAGCATTTGAGAACGATCCCGCAGATGGTTGTGGACCTCAGGAAGACAAAGATTACACTAAGAACAGGTTACATTCACAGTGTAAAAGTGGAGGTCGTGGAGAGATAGCTACATTGGAGTTCACTTTGCAGACTCTACTTCTGAAGAAAACTTAATCCTTTAATGTCTGCAGGTCTTTTATCAGTCTGATGTGAAGATTGCAATATTCTTTGATTCTATCTGCTGGGGCAGCACCATCAGAAGCAGTGACAATCAATAAACTCATCGAGCTACTGAGAAGTCTAGCTACTGTAAATATTGGGCACTCCCCTCAAGAGCGTGGAGATGGTGGTGGAGAAAAGGATGCTACACATACTGTTGACCATCATGGAGAATACCTCATATCTCCTTCATAACCTATTGACTAAACAGCGAAGCACTTTCAGCAAGAGAATGCTTCAGCTCAGTTGTGATGAAGAACGCTACAGGAAGTCTTTCCTGCCGACGGTGTTTAAACTGTACTATAAATCTGCTCTGTGTCAGTAGAGGCGGCTCCGCCTCTCACATCACTATAAATAGTGTCATATACATTCTGTTGTCCATGTCACTACCCTGATATGATCACGTACTTTCATTCTATYTTTGTATTAATATTACAACTTGCTGGGTCACCTTATGTAAAGTTACTTAATTTCCCACCTGTATTTACAATGATCATGTTCATGTGCATAGAACCCGTATATTCTGATTATTTTACAACTTTTTTAAAAAAACTAGTTACTTCTTTTTCTCATGGTGTTTTTTTTTTAAACCTAGCTTTAATATTCTTTGGTACCTTGTTACTTGTACATTGTTGTATAATCTGTAAACTATCTATCGAAAATGTATTATACTTGTTCATTTTATGACTTTATTATTGAGTCAGTACAAAAATTTCCAAACATTAAAAAATAATAAAATAAAAATAAATAAAAATAAATAAATAATCGAAACGTCTGGGTTTTGCACGCATGAAAACATAAGCAGGTGCAGTAAAGTCCTCAGAAGGACTGTGACTGGTTCTGTGAGATGTTCAATAGAATTATCACAAATTTATGCACAAATTGTACCCGAGCCTATATTTTATGCAAATGGTCATCACATCAATTATTGACTTTGTTCCGTGAATGACTGTTTAATGCTTTTTACAGTAATTTTTTGAATGAAGAAAATGTTTCTGAAGAAAATGTACAGTCATTTGCACATGCAAATAATTGCTGTAGAGCAAGGGTTGCTCTACAACAGTAATTTGCATGTGCCTATGACTGTACATTTTCAGGATCCCAGGTTCTGTTTTGAATTTCACAGTATGTTTAATACCCTAGCATCTGGCAGACATCTTTGTGCAGAATGACTTGCAGCAGTGCTTCACCGTTTTAACAAAAACATTTAATAATAAAAAAAAAAATCAGTTGTTTCAATTCTGCTCATCATCCTCTCCATTAGTGAGGCTGATCAGTTTCACTCATCAGCCTCGCTCTTCCTCAGATCATTGATTTTTTTTTTCCTTCCACCTCCTCATTTCCCTCAGCTGCATAGTAATAGAGAACTAATATATCACAGTGACAGACCCAATAATAATAATTTTTGGGTCATATTCCTCATCTTTATGGTGATTAAGGGCATAATTTTCACAGTCTCTATCATGCAAATGATTATCTTCCCAGCTCTGCTGCTGAGTTTGAAAACAGGGAAATTTAACATAAAGTGTGAAAGTCAATTATAAGTATTAAAAAACCTCCTTTTTTAAAAAATAATAAGTACTTCCAGCTGAAAATCTATACTTTAGGCTCCTAACTAAGGTCATAAGCCTGATCACTTTGTTACTTATCCTAGTTTCATGTTAACTGTTCAAGTCGCACTGTACATTCAGAGAGTCTCTTCTATGTTACAGCATTAGTGGTTTCATGGCAATTTCATAGATTTCACCACAGATGGTGGATGATGAACTCATTGGRGGGAGCACTGTACCCCAATGCATGGGGCCAGACACACTCCAGGTCAGTGCATTCGACTTGAAAAGCCTTTGCTTAATGGTCAGCGTCACTACAAACCCTGACAAAAATTCTGGAATCACCACAACACAGAGGATGTTCGCCTAGCTTATTACCTCAATTTATTTTGTCGCTCCTCCTTAGGCTTTCATCACAGCCTGAATTATTTGAGGCATGGACTTTATTAATAAAAAAACAATATTCTACATCAAGTTGGTTCCTATCTTCTCAAATGGCAGTTAACAGTTTTTTCCCCATTGCATTAATTCCCATTTTTACGAATGTGGTAGGACCTCTGATCAACATTCACACACTATGGGCAATTTGGGAACGTCTATTAGTCTAATTTGCATGTGTTTGGACTGTGGGAGGAACCTGGAGTACCCAAAGGAAACCCTCCAAGCATGAGGAGAACAAGCAAACCCTGACAGTGCTAACCACTATGCCACCGTGCCACTTTAATTTGGATTGTCAATATATAAATCCCATCTTGATCCTGCTTTTGTCATTAGATTTTTTTGTGTGTATTTTCTCTTCAACGTGGGTTGCGTTGAAATTTCCTGATGTTTTGACATCTCCCTTGGTCTACTCATATATTGTCCTTTTATAACCTTCCCATTTTATTTATGCTTGCGCCAACTTTTAGACACATGTGACTGGAAACAACCAACATCTATTGCCAAACTAGCTAGATTTTCTTCTTGATGGAGCGTTTCAGTCGTTTGACTTCAATCGTTCGATAGTTCAGGACTGGAATTTCCTACAGTCTACCGGAGCATTCAGGAACAAACTGGACTCCATTTAATTAAACACATTGTTACACTGTTATACTGAACTTCCAGTCTTACACAGTATTATGCTGCTCAATCCCTGCTATCCGTTATCACCCAGATGAGGATGGGTTGCCTGTTGAGTCTGGTTCCTCTCAAGGTTTCCTCATATTACCATCTCAGGGAGTTTTTCCTTGCCACCGTCGCCCTCGGCTTGCTCATCAGGGACAATAATTTTGATTCTTACACATACACATTTCATACAAACTTACTTCTTTTGATTGTGTAAAGCTGCTTTGCGACAATGTCAATTGTTAAAAGCGCTATATAAATAAAATTGAATTGAATTGAATTTTAATCCTGTCTATTGTTTTAGCAATGCAAATCAAAAGGTTATTTAAAAATGTATTTACACCATTGATTGATTCAGTATTTGTCCTCTATTGAATTTGTTTGGTTCCATATCCGTGCTTTGTCTATTTGCATTCTCTAAGGGCATTTTCACCGTATTTGGCTACACTGTAATGTCATCCACAAACCCACAACACAAGTGATGTAGGGAACGAGGAAGTAAATTTTTGTTCTATGCCTTATATTTTTGATATTTAAAAAAAAGAATTGCCAATATACTCTCACGTGCCTTCTTACTTTATTGGCTGTGTACGTCAAATGACATGTACGCAGAAAGTTCTGAGGAGACAGATGACACTGATGATGTTGCATGTACTTCYGTGCTCAGATTCGATTGGCTTTCATATCTGCTTCGATCCTTGCCTGATTATGCTGTATCATGCTCGAGATGGACTTGGGCATGGTTTGCTGGTGGACCGCTTGTGTTTTCATTTATCAAAATGAACCAGGCTTTAAGGTCAAGTGTTGTTGGGAAAGATCCCAGGGCTGAAATGTGGTGATTCCATAATTTTTCATCTTGGGCTTCTCTTGGATGAAAACTCATGACCCAGAGAGGRAGCAGAGCCAGGGGGTCTTGGACACTGAAGGGGACCTTAGACTACACAAATTATGCAAAGCCCCATCTCCATCCAATTTGTGTCATACAGTGGATGTCAACACTGGAGTGGCAATGGCAATGGCAAATGATTTACTGTACATGACTCAGAAACCAGGTAGGAGGGTGTAAAGTTTGCGTAAAGTTTTGCGTAAAGCCTCAGGAAGATCAGGACTGCCTCTGGGAAGAATGGAGAAAATGAACGGTGATCAGCATACTATCAAGCCAACTTTTGTTTCCACCATCACAGTGGTGTCCGCGGCTATTGAAACGCTAAATCCAAGGTTTTAGTGGATTTTCATACTGAATGTAAAGAGTTCCAGGATAATTTCAGACTTTGTAACTGTGTTACTGAGCTACTACTTGGTGTTATCCCACCAGGTAAACAAGGATATGCCACAGAAGAAACCCAAGCCATGAAAGAATATTTTGCAGAAGCCCTTAAACAAAAGTATATATCACTCAAAATTGCCAGGATCAACAAGATCCTTCTTTCTAGAGAAAGAAGCTGGTAGACTCTCCGTTGACTATTACAACTTAAATCAAGTCAAGGTCAAATGTTGTTATTCATTGAGATCTCCCAATGGGCTGTGAAGCTCAAGCAGGTTTTCACGTCAATTTCCTTCCTCAAACATGCAAAAACCTCTGGCCCTTTATCATGCAGCTTGATGCCTCAGAAAATGGAATGGGGGCTGTACTGTCTCAGAGGTTTAAAGACAAACATAAGCTTCATGCAGTAGTATTTTGCTTCCTTAAACTGGTTCCAAAAGTGTGCAAGTACAATTTATGAAATAGGAAGTTGCTCACAGTCAAKCTTGCAATGGCAGAATGGCAGCATTGGCTGGAGAGAGCGTTTCATTCCTTCATAATATACACTGACCACAAGGATGTTGAGTATATAAAAGATAAAAGACTAAACCTTGGAGACCAGCTACTTGCTACATTTTAACATCACTGTTTCTTATTGCTCAAAAACAAAGAATGCCAAATCTGACATTTACATCCAGTGTCATACAAGAAAGTATCCTGCCAGAATCATAAATAGTATCTCTAGCAATTTCTTCGGACCTGGACAAAATCTTTCTAATACGCCTGCAGCAAGAATACCCAAACAATGTTCCAAAGGGGAGAATATTTGAACCAGCTCCCTTAGAAACTAACTAATCATATGAACCCACAGTTCTACAGCCACTGGGCACCCTGGCAAACACAGAACACATTGGGCACCCTGGAAAACACAGTTTTCCAAGAAAGGTTCTGATGGTCCAACATGACTGTGACATCAACAAGTTTGTTTCATCTTGTTCCACCTGTCCGAAAGTACCCAGAAACCTAAAAACCTGGCTGCTGGTAAACACATGAGGACATCATGAATGACTAGGTTATCACCTGAAAGCAAACAGTCAGGTTAAAAGAGTGACTCACGAGATGCAATGATTTCTAAAGGCACTCAGGAACCCAGCTTACCCCCTTTCAGTATGTGAGAGTACCGGTCACCACTCTTTCCAAGGAACCCAACAACATGGATAGGTTGTAACTACGGAGCAATGTAGACGTACTGGATATGAATGCAACATTCTTGACCCAGTTTGGCCAAACACACCATGCTTGACACCCAACTGTCCAGGGCCAAAGCGTAGAGGAAGCCCAGAAAAAAAAACAAAAAAACAATGTACCTTGGGAATGGTACATTGTTTTTTTTTATTGTCAGACTTGGCACCTAACTACATTTCTTAGAGGACAGTGTTGCTTACAAATATGGTTCCAACTCCCAGTATGCGATTACTGATTGTGAACACCTGAACACACTCTCTCTCTCTCTCTCTCTCTCTCTCTCTTCCTCTCTCCCCAGTATAAAAGAACATAATAAAACTCATTTCGAAGTACATGCTCTTTCCTCTCTCTGTTAACAGTCATTACCAAAGCCTTAGATTCCTATTTTGTTATTCTAGTTTTTATCCTGTTTCTAGTTTCCTGTTTCTGATCCTGTTCTGCCCTGATGAACAGTATCTGCTGATCACTTGATTTCTTAATATAAAAAAGTTTTTGAACAACGATTAAGCCAAAAAAGTGCACCCATGATTGAATGCCTTTAGCAATAACTTGAGGTAATCATTTATAACTTTATCAGTCTCTCACATCGTAGTGGAGGAATTTTGGCCCACAACATCACTTCAGTTCATTGAAGTTTTTGGCCATTCGCTTATGCACAGCTCTCTTAAGGTCTCACCCCAGCATTTCATTTGGGTTGAGGTCAGGACTTTCCATGACTAGGCCATTCCAAAACCTTGATGCTTTTATTGAAGGTTTCAGCCATTCTGATGAAGATTTACTGGTGTGTTTCTGATCATTGTCCTTTTGCATGATACATTTTTGACCAAGGTTTAGCTGTCAGAGACTTGGCATCACATTTGCCTCTAGACTACTCTGGAATAGAAGAGTTCATGGTCAACTCAATGACTGCAATGTGCCCAGGTAATGTGGCTGCAAAACAAGCCCAGATCATCTCACCTGCACCGCTGCGCTTGACAGTGGGTATAAGGTGTTTCTTCTGAAATGCTGTTTGGTTTTTGCCAAACAAGGTGCTGGGCATTAAGGCCAAAGAACTCCAATTTGGTGTCATTTGTCCACGTGACACTGTGTTCTTTTTAGAGAGCTGGCAACCCAAACAAACTGTACTCATTCAGTCTTCTTCTAATTGTGCAGTCATGGACATTAACATTTAACATGCTCAGTGAGGCCTGTAGGATCTGGGATGTCGTTCTTGGGGTTTTTCTGAATTTCACTCAGCATTGTGCAGTCTGACCTTGGGGTGAATGTGCTCAGAACACCAAATTGCAAATTGAGTGGAAATGGTTTTATAACCCTTATCAGATTGATGTGGGGCAATAATTGCTTCTCTAAGACCATTGCTTATGTTATTTCCTCTTGGCATTGTGCTAACAAACACCTGAATCCTGAATGCACTGTGCATCTGTAAGTAGACATGGCCAAAACCATTATTTTTATTTATTGATTAATCCCACCCTTCTACTATACCACTAAAACCCCAGAGGTATAAATTCCAGACTTTTCATCAAGATCCATAAATTCTGGCTGCGACATTTCCTCAAGCAAGTGTGTACTTATGTTCATATCTTCTTTTGCATATATTTAGAACACTGTTCATTACAAATAATTACCACCAGGCTGGTGTTCCTCCTGTAGCTCTACCACTTCCTTCTCTAAATCTATCACTTCTCGTTCAGCTCTAACTCTTCTTCTTGTAGCTCAAACTCTTCCTCATATCGCTCAAACTCTTCCACCTGCAGGCTTGATTTCTTCCTTCTGTAGCTCTAACTCTTCTTCCTGTAGTGTAACTCCTGTAACTCATCATCCTGTAGCTCTAAACCTAGTTTCATCCTGTAGCTGTAGGGAGAAARGTAAAGGATTACAGGTAGGGGGCTCCTGAGCGGTGCAATATAAAAGTGTTCTCCCTATCACCTGAAGCTTGTGAATTTGAATCCTGATGATGCCAYAGTCAGCCATGGCCTGGGAGCACAAGTGAGGAGAAATTGGCCATACTCTCATGGAGGAAGATCTGTCATAWGCACTCTGTCCCATCAATAAGAAAGACACTAGCAAATCATGGGAATTTGTGAGGTCATGCTTGCAAAGGCCGGATAGTACTTTCCTCTGAGTGTGTTACACCACACCCATGGTTGCATGAGCAGCAGTTGGAAAAGATGTGGTTTGCTGGCTTTGCATGCATCAGATAGCCTTCGGCCTCCCTGGGTGGTAGCTGACTTGTGGTAGAGCTGCATGATGTGTGAGAATTGACCATGAATAAATTAGAGATAAGACATGGGAAATAAATATTCTGACATTCTATTCTGTTTTTGTTATTTAATATATTTCCAGGGCATACTGTATATATACAYTTTAAACATAATGCATGTTGACCTACCATATTAGAAAAGGAACTACCTGCAGAGTCATTATCATGACTGGATGCGATTTAGCCACAAAAATAGGAACTCTTTTTAGGAACATTATCTTGTTGTCTTTGTAATGCCATAAAAAACATTCAGGAGATACTGGGATAGGCTCCAGCCCTCATGACCCTGTACACAGGATAAGAGGTATGGAAGATGAAGAAATATCCTATATGCAAATTAAGGGGTCACATCAAACTCAAATGAATTAAATGCAGATTAGAATTTGCGCATGAATTTAAGAACTTATTTAAAACGTCTGGTAAATTTGGTTTCAATGAAAATCACTATAATTAACATAGTGATATCATTAACATTATAATGAGTAGTCATTATAATTTATGGGGTAGAAATAAACTGCAAAAGCAAATAACATCTACAGTATCCTGAAAAGCTGATGTAAGGAACACCACTACCTGTTTTGCCACCATGGTGATAAAAAATATTCATTCATTCATCATTCATTTGGTAACTGCTTTATCCCGATCACACTGTACTGTATGTGAGGCAGGAGCACACCTTGCATATCCACTGCACATGTTCACATTTAGTGTGCATGTAGCAAATTCCGCTACCAGCATGTTTTGCGGAGTAAGTAGGCAATCAGGGCACATGGAGGAAACCCAAGAGGACGGAAACCTGAGCTCAGGAATTCATCCTGGATTTGTGAAATGGCAATTCTACCTGCTGCACAACAACATTATCATCATCATCATCATCATCATCATCAACATCAACAACAACAACAAAAACTATTAAATATGTCCAATAGTCTCTAGAACACTATTCTCGAGTTTAGGAGGTTAAGAAGATTTCCTGCCCCTTTAAAAAGTCATCAAATAATCCTACTTGGAGCTCTTTCTGATTGTTAAACACATTGCTGCTGGCTCCTACATAGACCTTGTAAGGGTTTGGCCAGAGGGGCAGCAGAGGAACTGGTTAGCGTTGCATGAATACGAATGGAGAAATCTCTCATTCTGAACTAGCTGAAGCTTTCTTAACATTCACATTGAATGATTATGAAAGCATGCAAAAACTTTCCCCACTCATGTGGGATTTTTCTTTCATATTTTCGTATGTTTATCAGATGAGACTGATGCAATAAGTGGCTTGCATCAGCCATTTCCTCCTCATTAACACTTGATCATGAAGCTATTAGATATATGAATTAATACAAGTATAAAAATCAAAGCAGGAAATTTTGGTGTATATTAGATTCTATTTTTGAGCGTTGCAAGAATGGCAATTGTTACTATAATCACTATAAAATGATAATATATTATTGTTTTTATGAGCCAAGCTCTATCTGCTTCCACAGCGTATTTAAACATTGTATATGAAGTGTATTCATTAATGTTAAAGGTACCTAAATGGGGTAGTGATGGCTCAGTTAGGTTGAGGTTCTGGGTTGCTCATTGGAGGGTGAGGGGTTTGAGGCCTGGCACCACCTGGTTGCTACAGTTGGGCCCATACAAAATCTTTCTGCTCTTACCCGTCCCAAAGCCCAGTGGGGAATGTTAGAGGGTTGGGCATCGGGCTAGCAACTCTGTAAAAGCCACCACTGCTATACGCAGAAACAGTGGAACCCGTCACTTAATGTGCTAAACAGTACTGTAGAAACAAACCAGCAAAAAAGATACCTTTACTGTTTGTATGGAGCCCAGTTACATTATTTTCATGAACTACTCACTCACTCATCATCTACACTGTTTTATCCTGAATACAAGGTTGCAGGGGGCCTGGAGTCTATCCCAGGAGACTTAGGGCATGAGGTGGGGTTCACCCTGGACAGGGTGCCAATCCATCGCAGGACACACACACACACTTAAAGACTCATTCTCACCAATTAGCCTAATCTACACATCTTAGGACTGTGCGAGGACACCAGTGTACCTGGAGGAAACCCACCAAGCACGGAGACAACATGCAAACTTGATGCACACGAGGCAGGAATCGAACCTGGCTGGGATTCGAACCTTGATCCTGGAGGTGCAAGGTGACAGTGCTAACCACTACACCACCGTGCCGCCAACTTCATGAAATACTTTAGACCAAAAAGAATAAAGAAAAAATATTTAATCTAAGTTCTCCGGAGTCCTATAGCAAGACTTTATTAGAATAACTAACATAAGCTAACATAAGCAAGATCTTGTAC
The DNA here is from genome assembly GCA_003987875.1 of Clarias batrachus. NCBI lineage: Eukaryota > Metazoa > Chordata > Actinopteri > Siluriformes > Clariidae > Clarias > Clarias batrachus. The sequence goes on from QMIH01000507.1 coordinate 175,583, forward strand.
ATATTAAGGACGCATCAATACCTGTACTGATATTAGGTATCGTTCCCATATCATGTTATTCATCTTTGAACGTAACACCCAAATATCAACATCTTATACCATGTGACACTTTGTGGCATAAGCCTAGTGTAAACATCGCAGTAATAAACATCCAAAGTGACAGAGATCTGGAAATGTCAGTATTTCACAGTCAAACAAAGTATGAAAAATCAAAGTCAAAGAAAAATATGTGGTAAAAAGATGTGGTAATGCAGTCTCATACTGTATGCAAAGTGCAAGTATCAATGGTCCTGGTCATTGAACATAGTGGGAAAAACTCTGCGATTCGCAAGTACATACGAGTAAAATGGTATTTAAGTTAATAAATTAGTCAACATGCAGAGAAACGTACTCTAAGAGCACTTGGGTTGTGTAAGCACTGCACTAAGCACTGAGGCATGCATGCATTGTTTTGCCAGGGTCCACACCACACCTTAATGACTACGCATGCCGATACAGTACGTACCGCTCTGCATGCTCAGATCGGCCACCTTTGCTGTCTATATTAAAAATGCTGATTAAACACCATAGCAGACATAAACAGAGCGAACAAAAAATGTTCCATGATTGCTTAATGCTAGATAAAGCTTATCTACATGTACCTACAAGTATATAAAAAGCATGTACACAGTCTGAAAAAAAGTCTGAGGTATCTGAGATATCTGAAGTACATATGTATAGTAGCATTATTTACATCAATCTCTAAGAAGAAAAATAAAAATGATCGGTAGGTGTTCCAAGGCACGGCACAGACGTGATAGTTGGTATTTTGAACGAGAATTGAGGAAGGAGAGGTTTTTGCAGGATAAGACTTGTCAGAAAGTCATATTTCCTGACAGGTGTAAACAATCTACCTGTTTGTTGGACCGGCTTTGGCTTAGTGACCCTCTGGCATACCGGTTGCATACCATGAGCCATAAAGATGCAGGTAAGCCTGAAAAAGTCGAAACACTGACTGTAGGTCAGTGGTGTTCCTTTTTTCGCATTAAAAATTTGGGCTATTGGAAAAGCCCAGGACAAATTTATGTGTATTTGTGCACTTGATTTAATTTCGAGATTCCTGGAGATCTGTTCAGCGTAACATACAGGAGAAGTTCACATTCGGTCTGCTGCTCTCATGTCAGGAGGATATTCTGATGTGTTTGATTAGTTTCCAGAGATTACCACTGATTAGAAAGAGATTGTCTGATTAGAAAAATCCCACATGTGGTTAGAGTCATGGTGTATGTGTTTGCGTGTATAAGAAAGACACTATTAAGGGTAGATTATCTGATTTGCAATGCTGCGTGTTGCATGTAGTAATCTGCAGACGGCACATTTAACCTACATGAGTCTTGCATGGCTGGGGGTGAAAATGCATCAGCATTCTTTGTTACTAGGACAGTCAAAGCAAGACTTTGTGCACAGTGTATGTGTGTGTGCATGTTTGTGACTTTATGTGCGTTAGGGTGTCTACACTGCAGCCTCGCCCCTTTAACGCCTTTCATTTTCACTGAGCTATCTCGCCCACGCACTTGGCATGTGACGCTGCCAGTGACAGGAAATCAAGGATGTCGAATCCTGCTAAGGCGTCTAACTCCATTCTCCCTCCCACTCACAGCTGCCTTAACCCGGAGTCTCACTTATTGAACGTTAACATATGTGTGTCTACATGTGGGTTCTAGTCTACGTCGTTGTGTCTGCTTCTTCCAGCTCACGCTGAAAGCTTCCAAGTATATATACGTACAGCCTCACTCTGAGCTAATTCATGTTGCCAATCTGCAGTGCGCTTCTGGAAAGGGGCTTTTGTAGGGGGCTTTCTTTGGGACATGTAAAGTACCATGCTGCGACTATTTATGATGTCAGTTTTATACGGCTCTCAGTATCGTTCCTGTTGTATATGAACCTGCACGAGACACAATGCCCCCCCCACCCTCCCTCCGTGAACCTAACGTGCATCACACTATAACAGGATTATTTAGGTAAACTGAACCATTTGATTCAATCAAACGAATCCAAGCCGAATTCTACAGGTAGATGCAAAACCATGTTACAAAAGAATAACAAAAGCCAAAGTTGCAGTAGAGTTCAGTGGTAACCTTTCTTTGTAGGTGCAGCATATGTCTCTGCATGTTGTGAATGATAAGAGACGTGCAGTAACGTTTCACTTAATAATAGTCATTAACAGTTTTTACAATGAACTGCTTGTACTAGATGTACAGAGCCATGTACCACAATTCTAAAGCACCAGTGTGTACAAAGCAACATCATTTTTKGGGRGGGATTTTTCAAGGTAGAACAGTTTATGTTTGGCTGATGAACTGTGCTCCCCTGCTGGAGGTGCAGCAAATCATTTAACCAAGCAATTCCTCTCACCTGGGGTGCACTCGAATCAAACACACGCCTACACAGATTCTGTGTTGTGGGTCCCCTCACGTGTCTGCAGAAAGGCCATGTTAAAAGCCAGCTGATGTCACTTACAGTAGATGTTTCTTGCCCAAAATATGCAGTCTGCCACTCTGACACCAAGTGTTAGGCAAAAAAACTCAGCCACACACAAACGCACACGCGCACACACACACACACACACACACACACACACACACACGCACACACACACATACATACATACATACAATACACAAGAAAACAGTAGTGAAAGAAGTACTGAAAAGACAAATGAGATTGCAATATTGACACAGAAATATTTGAAAGAAATCTAAGTTGAATCGAATTGAACACTGTATTGTTTTGGGGAAAAAGTGTTTTATATATATATATATATATATATATATATATATACTGTAATAAATATGACAATGACAATAAAATATGACAATTACAATAAAAAAATGACAATAAATGACAATATATATACTTATTTCTGATTATATTAAAACTATAAGGCTTTATTAATTAAGTTCATTATTTTAAATAATATATTAAATATGCTATTATGTTATTCAATATGAACCAGTTTTAATCTACTATTTAATATTCTCAGAATGCATTTTTAATGTTCTTTGTTTAAATTCAGATTTGCTACATTTGACTGTGCAGCTCTTCATTGTTGTCTTTAAAAAAAATAAGTTTGAAAGACACAATTTTCTGGGTCTTTAAGTGATTATTTTGAATACAGGCTATATATACTATTATTTTATATATGGGAGCTATTCCAAAATCTACATGGGTCAAATTCATAGCGTATTTCAAGGCAAATTTCAAAACTTGGGTAAAAGTACCTGCACTTGCATTTATCTTGAGTCTAAATATGTCAGGAATGTCCGGACAGTTGTGTGCATGATTTGTTGGCACCCAGGAGAAATTAAATTTTTGCGTAATTTTTTAGAAGAATTAAATGTGCACCACTTTTATTGATATTTTCTTCAAAGCAAACCTACCTCATTTAAGTAACACTAACATGTAAAACGTTTAGCTGATTATTTTCACTTCTTCATTCAGTCTGTTGCTTTTAACCTCAGTTAAGAAACAACCTTAAATAATTAGCTTCGGGTATTTTTTTTTTTCCTGACCAGAGAAGAAAATGTTTTTGAACATGAATTTGTTCTCTCTCCTAGTAATACACTGGACGTCCTGTGGGATCCTTTCTGTGATCAACACCGGCCAAACGCCCACTGGCAGGAACAAGATAAAGGTGAGAATGATTCTTCATTAACATGAGACATTACTGAGAATCGTTTAGTTATCAYTTTCATTCAATGGATGCTCAAAATCTTTTTTCAGCCAAATGCATCAGGACTGGAGATATTGACAAATTGCTGGTTTATACAAGGATTTCTAAAACAAGCAAAAAGAAATCTGGTTTCAATAATGTATCATTCAATAATAACTGGATGTGGAGTTTTTGATTAATACAGTTCTTGCTAGAGCAATCAGACCCTACAGTATGGGTTTTATATGTAAAGAGGAAGAGAAAGCTTAACCGAGACCTCCTGCTATGTAATAATTTCCAGATGGATGTGAAATAGYCTCTTTACAGCCGGCAAATCAAAAACCAGATCCAAAGTGAAAGTGACAAAACTTCAAAGACTAAAGTACTTGTCTTGTAAAGATAAAATTGGCTCTTTGTTCTTTTTGAGATTAATGTAAAGCAGGATATTTTTTATAGATTTGTGGCTACAATATACAGGAAATGTAGTCGAATGACATTAAGCTCGTGTAGTTTCACACTATGGTCAATGAAAGTGTGACATTACATATGAACCAAAATAAGGCATAATGAAATCAATTCCGATGCAGCAAATTCTTCGATAGCAAAAGAAACGACATTACCATCACCATCATGATTATGTCTTTTTAACCACTTCCTTATACACACTAGCTGTCCTGTTGCCCAGGAGATATAAACTGTCGACCTAAAACCTGATGCAACTGTTAAAACTGATCAGCAAATACCGTGTCGGAAATTATGCTGCATTGTCAAACGGACAGTATAGAAAATGAACTCTCCCTCAGGCGAACCCTAGTGACACGACAAAACGCGCTTTCGTTTTTCACATCTGTAAGTTTCGACACACAAAAAGGTGATCCGTGGAACACGAACAGCTCAGACCTGGATAAACAGAAGACAGCTGGGGTAAGACAATGGTACCTCAGTTAATCATTAATGCTGTTAATGAACAGCGCACATGAGCACCCGGTACTTTCCAGAACCCTCTGCTTGCAGTCATTCATGGGCTGACCCGCAGCTGACACTCGCTGAACATGTATGGACAGTATTATATGCACAGCGAAGAGAATGATCTATATTCAATGCCACATTTCCATCAATTCATTAGATCCTATTGTACAGTGTTCCGATTCTGAACAGAGATATGTACCAAGAAGCCCGGTGACTAATTATGAATGTGTTTATAAATAGTCAGTGGTAACCTCATCTGTTTGTTCCACAGTGATGGGCAGTGAGTGCTAAGACATCTGTTCTTTCAGCACTTGCATCATGGCATCACCACAGTGCAAATATAAACAGAATAACAAATCACTAATAAATGGTCATTAATGTAAGCTAGAACAGATGTGACGATTTCCATGGGAGCCTGTGAAAGTGTGTTTTGTGTGATGTGTAAATGCACAGTGTGTCTCTGAGCGTCCATTTGTAGAGGTGGCAGGTGTTCCTCCTTTCTCCACAGAGCAGGTTTTTATGTCCCTCCTCAAGTTAGTTGCTTGGTTTCCATGGAAATGGCCAACAGAAAGAGTCTTGTCTTAAGGGGCCTGTTGTGGGGACGGATTTACTAGCTGCTTGACCTGGACTTGGGTTTTGAAAAAAAAAAAAAAGAGAGAGAGAGAAAGAAAAATCAAGCCAGCAGAGAAAACAACCTAACATTGTCTCTAGGATGATGCACTGATTCAGTCGTGATGCTCGGGGCAGATGTTTTAAATGAGCAGGCTCTGTGTTCTTCACTGTGCGTCAGCATTTAGATTTAATACTCTGTTTCCTTCCGACAACATTTACTCTCAAGTGGCAGTTGCCGTATTACTGGACTATATATATTTTATCACCCTTGCCCAGCTGTTTCTAAGTAGATTGATTAAGCCAATCAGTTTCGGGGAAAAAAAGATTATTTAATGATTTCTCTGAATACATTGGGTATGTTTGTAATTTGTACATATCCGACAAAATTACAAGCACAGAATTGAAAATCATAAACAAAATCTCACTATGCAAAGTCAACTCAACCGGTGGGGAAAAAATACAATTAAAAATAAATTTAAAAAACTTTTCTCGACACCGTTTCACATACCGATTAGTACAGATCAAACTTGGATGGGGAAAAGTATGAGGTAAACGGTGCCTTGTCCACAGAGACAACATGAAATAGGAACTAGGTCAGGATACTGAGTGTGAGTTTAAACAGACCCAGGCATGTTCATCTCTGCATTCTCACTGATCGTCAATCCATCACTCATCCCAGGAAAAATCCCCACTGCATCCGATCTTATTTTAACCTCATTGCCAAAAAAGCCAATACTTCTATCATATCCTTTTCCCCCCTTATCTTACCAAAGATGCTTGAATGCACTGACTTCGACCACAGTTCTTGTTTATTCTCACCTGGCCTCAAGAGGCCACTCATATTCATAAGCACTCATATTCTTCTCACTATACTTTGATATCACACATATTGTGCTCTGTTGGTTTATGTTATACCTCTTAAGACAGGGGTCGGCAACCCGCGGCCACATGTTTCTCTTTCCTCCCTCTGCTGCGGCTCCCTGTGGCTTTGGATAATGAATAATGAGTATTTTATTTCAATGCATTTTATTTGAGCTCATTAGTTTTTTTTTTATGCAATTCTAAATTCAGAGATTATGGTGATCTTGTAACACATATATACAAATAGTCCTTTTTTATTTAGGTATGCAGCTGACTGCACGCTCAAGCAGACGCGATGAAAGGATGACGGCACACAGGAGCAGACAGCATTTTTGGTTTGCTGCAGGTGGATAATTTAAGTTCGGCTTTTTATTTCATTAATACGATGAGGGCTCAAGTAGACGTTGAGTATTTTATTTGAAAGTAACCTTCAACTCTGTGTCTTTTTTTCGGATGGCACAAAATATTTTTGTTGCATGCAGAAATAAAAGTTCTTTTTCCATGTAGCATTTCATTGATTTCATAAATGCAACACACTATATAGACATAAAGGTAAAAAACATTATACAGTGGAACCTCGGATTGCGAGTAACTCGGTTTACGAGTATTCCGCAAGACGAGCAAAGATTTTTACAAAATTTTGACTTGAAAAACGAGCATGTCTTGGTTTACAAGTGCCGAGTTTTTTGACACCGACACACACACACACACACACACACACACACATTCTCTGCCTTTACACCCCACTCCCCGGCTTCACACAGACACACACACTCTGCTCTAGTCAGAAACTCTGCTCTGTAGCGATTCTTTTCAAAGGTAAGGTGCTGGTTCATTTTTTTTTTTTACTTTACAGCAGTGATTCCGTTAGTCTGCTCTCGCGCAAGTGTCATTAGAGAGATTTCTTTTTTCCCGTTAAAACAGTGTTTCCGTGTGTGTTTGTTGTGAAACTTAAAAAGCGAGGTGGGGGGAGGGATGAGTTTTACTGTGTAAGACGAGATAAGGGGCTAATTCCACACACACACGCGCACACACACACACACACACACACACACACACACACACACACAAATTTAAAGGTAAAGTGCAGGTTAATTTGTTTTATTTTTACTTTATATATTGTATTAATTATTTTTCTGTGTTTATTTTTTT
>QMIH01000507.1:187177-216795 GCA_003987875.1 Clarias batrachus
ACTTGATCAGAGCAGTAAGCTGGGCGGTAGAGAGGCAGAGAGCTGATGTATCAGAGCTATCATAAAACCCATTCGGTATAAACCTTGTCACTCTGCAGAACTCCGACAGAGCTTTGTGATGTTCAGGGCTCAAAGTCAGGCAGATCATCAACGACAAGCAATCAATTGAGTTCCACAGTTGATTGAGTTATTATTATTATTATTATTATTATTTTGAAATAATAACATTATTATTATGTTTATTGTTGTTATTATTATTGTTGTTGTTGCAGTTGAGTCAGTTTATCAAGAAGTTCTTAAACACACACGTGTGTGTCTGTGTGTGGGTCCATAAAGCAAAATAAACCGACACACATGCAACAACAACAATATTAATAACAACAATAAACATAATAATAATGTTATTATTTCAAAATAATAATAATAATAATAATAATAATAACTCAATCAACTGTGGAACTCAATTGATTGCTTGTCGTTGATGATCTGCCTGACTTTGAGCCCTGAACATCACAAAGCTCTGTCGGAGTTCTGCAGAGTGACAAGGTTTATACCGAATGGGTTTTATGATAGCTCTGATACATCAGCTCTCTGCCTCTCTACCGCCCAGCTTACTGCTCTGATCAAGTTTATTACAGAGAGAAAGAGAGAGAGAGAGAGAGAGAGCTGTGAATGGTGAAGTAGCAGGGGAGGGCAGGCAGAGAAAAGGCGAGAGAGAGAGCGGCTGGCCTTTGTAGTCGGCCGAGGAATGCGGAAACGTCCCTGCTCTGTGTCAAACTCCTCCGGAGGGGGTCGAGGCAACATTCAGGCCAGCGTGGGAAAGCGACGGGCAGAGCGAGCTCACCGAGCAGCTCAGCGCACCACACTCTCTCGGCGTAGATGGGAAAACGCGTAGTGGGGGAAAGACGGTAGCCTAGCCGAGCTGAGCACATAAGCAGCTCTCTGTGCACGCTCACTGAGAACGTGGGGACAGAAGAGGAAAGGCAAGTCGCTGAGTTGAGTTCGGTGAGCCGGAGTGGCGCAGGCGCTGGCGCAGGGAGGATGGGGGGTTAAAGCGCTGCAGCCGCCGACTACCTGTGTGGCCTCGCTAGGACACTCTGGGATGTGGAAGGGGGGAGAGAATTAAAAAAAAAAAAAAACTCCGCTTCTGCTCTTTCTATCTGGCATTAAAAAATAAACTCTAGCGTGGTTTACGTTTACGAGAAACTTAAAGGGGTAAGTAACATACTCTATAATTTGCAAAACTGTTTTATTGCAATATGCTTTTTTTTTTTGCAGTTTTGCATGTGTTCTGCGACTTTTGCATTTGCCTGCTTTGCACACATCCTCAAGTGCATTCAGCAGCCTACTGTACGCGGACGGCCATTTAATAAAAGTGAACGATATTGTGGTATGATCAGCTAGACACTCTTTCACAAACTGAAAGTATTGAACGCACGCTTTGGACTACAGGTTTTTATTGATCCGTTGAACAATGAAATCAGTAGGCAGCCACGTGCTCGGGGATTTCGGGGCCACCGAATGCACGAGCATCACTGCTCATCATGTCAGAACTTCATCTATTATGCGGTCAACTTCCCACTACTGTATGGTCTACCTGTATTTGTAATATCACTAATGCTTGTTTACTCGTGTACGTCTGTTTGTGTCACAAGGTCAATTTCATGCTCGCTCTTGAATGGTTTAATTATATATCCACTGTGCGTTGTGTGCATAGTACAGACCTTTGTATAATACATAAATGAAATGTATAACTTTGATTCGTTTATTAAAAAAAAAAAAAAAAGGATTTACTGTTTTGTATGGCGAGCTTAGCATGCTGTTAAAGGTGGCACTGCCTTAACGGGGAAATAACCTTTACGCGTTGGTGGAGCGAGCTGGACATCAGAGTGTTGTGATTCGTGCCCGTGTGCTCAGTTCCATCATGTTTACCTTGCCCCCGGCTTCGCGCCTGCTCTCTCTGTCTCTCTCTACAGGCAACGCACGTGCAGCGGCGGCGCTGACTCTCCCGGTCATGGCTTCGTGAAAGAGCCTTCGACAGGCACGTTTTCGGGATTCCCCGGAGTAGGGCTGCATCTAAGCATAAAGACGCCTGTGCCAGAAAGACAACGAGATAGAGACTGGGGGGGGAGAAAAAAACTAAACAAAAACATGATGGACAAGGAAGGTCTAAACCAGCAGTACGAGCCCGTGGCTGAAATCGGCGAGGGCGCGTACGGGAAGGTGTACAAGGCGCGCGACCTGAAGAACGGACGCTTCGTGGCGCTGAAACGGGTGCGCGTGCAAACCGAGGAGGAAGGCATGCCTCTATCGACTATCCGCGAGGTGGCAGTACTGAGGCAGCTCGAGTCTTTCGAGCACCCCAACGTGGTCAGGTAAAGACAAGATTGGGATAAACTCTGCACACTCCAGCACAGCCTTACAGAAGCCTAAATGTAGATTGATTCTCATGAGAACCCCCCCCCCCCACCACCTCTCCCTCCACTGTCCTCATCATAGTTTATCCCAACTACATGTATGTATGGCGGCACGGTGGCTAAGTGGTTAGTCGCCTTGCACCTACAGGGTCCGGGTTCGATCTCCGCCATTGTGTGTGCTGTTTGCATGTTCGCTGTGTGTTTGGGTGGTTTCTGTCAGGTTCTCCGGTTTCCTCCCACAGTCCAAAGACATGCAAATTAGACTGGCGTGTGAATGTTAACCAGAGGTCCTACCATGGTCGTAAAATAGAAATAAATACAATGGCAGTCCCTAGTTGGGACTACAGACGTTCCTAGATGAATGAATATGCATGCATGTAAATCATTGTAAGATCCTCATCCTCATAGTAATTTTGTATTACTACTTTGGCAGACATCTTCCTGTATAAAAACATTGATCAAGTTTTTACTAGTTATCAGAGGCTAATGAACACTGAGGAATAATGAGGAGAATGTGCCCAGAGCACAGCATTAGATCACAAGGAGAAACCCGTGAGACAAACCAGACTGCATTATTTTCTAGGACTATAAATAAATTACTATTAAATAAATTACTCTATTACAAATCTGTTCTATAAAGCCAAACTGTATATAGAAGTTGAAAATGTATAATGTCTGAGCATTATAGTCGGCATATTTACAAAGGCAGGTTTAAGTCTTAAGATTATATACTTAGTAACTGGTGAGACAGATATAAACTGTTGGGAAATACAGCCTTCAGGGGATTTATGCGGGACTGTCCACAGCAGCAGGAAGTCACAAAGCTCTATCAGGCAAGTCCAGAGGGTTACAGCAGCCACAACAAAAAATATATACAGTCAAGTATTGAATTGAATCACTGTGTTCATAATCAGGCACAGATTAAAATAATAATGATAATTTGTAACTTTCCATCTGTCTGGGGTGGCACCTTAAAGAATACATCTTTTGTGTCTTTAATGTGTAGGCTTTTTTTTCTTCTTTTTTTAAATTTACTTTAGTTAAGGCTAAAGTGAATCCTTTATGTATTGTTCAATGGATTTAGCATTTACTGTTAAAAAAAAAGTGATGGTAAACAAATATGTTTTAGACTACATACTCTGTCTAGCAGCATGTGAAACAGGGAAACATAGTCTGCAGTATATTCAGTGCCTCGTGTAGCTACAGGCTACTCTTAGATGTTTCACAAGAGAACTTTATTCTTTCCATATGTTCTATGTCAGTTAAGAGACTACATTGTAATGGAACAATTTGGCTTTCTACAGAAACAAATATTGGAGAAACATAATCAAGTGATGTCATATGATTGTTTTAAGGGACTATCTTATCATTTTGATTGATACACATTCACATTTCATATAAACGTCCATAATTCTTTTGATTGTGTAAAGCTGCTTTGTCACAATGACAATTGTTTAAAAGCCCTATACAAATAAAATTTAATTGAAAATTTTCCTTTTACCTTCTAGGATGTTTAACATAATATTTAAGACTTAGCTTGGTTTGCAAGTAATATCTTAAAATTTTAGAAATCCATAGTTTTTTTTTTCTTTTAAAGAAATGTTATGTCATTTCATCAGTGATTAGAAGTCACTAAATTATGTGCAGTTATAGGCACAAATGTATCATCTCACATTTATCCATTACAGTGATGAGGCATGCTATTGCACATCACACATGGCTATGGTTATGAGATTGGATGTTTTGAGACCCTGTGATCTTTACTGGACAAATATGATGTTTGTTTTTTCTTGCTGACTCTGTCTTACTGAGTTTATCTAATTTACAGAAGGACGTCCTATATTGCTTCATCTAATTTAAGCTTTAGCTGGTTGATTGCTGTATTATCTCAATTAACAAATTTTTTTTTCAACACCATATGCAATATGTTGGCTCTACGACAATTGAATTTATGCTGAGATGGGTTTGATTAAAAGGCAAATGTTGCTGTTCAAAAATCATTATTGAATGGTTTTATAAACATGCTTTTATAACATGCTTCTGGAAAACTGAACCCTGTTTTGCAGCATTATCTTCCTTCATAGTATCCAGCAAGGTGTAAATAGCTGATAAATATTTTTTATACAAAAAAGACTCAAGGCTTGTTGTCATTATGATATACCTATACAGTCATTATTCATTTGGATTTTAATTGGATGGAGCTCACCAAATAATTAAACTGTGAAGAGGAAATATTAGAAAGGGGAGGTATATAAAAGTGTCTCGAACTAAAATAAGAAAAAATACTAATTTATATGAACTCTATAAACATTATCAAGTTGAATATTTTTTATTATAAATGAAAATGCATCTTAATCACTTTTAATATCATTATATAAATTTTTACCTGATCTTGTTGGAATATGTGCAACATGTCAAGAAGGTAAACCGTCATGAGCGAACAGTTGGAAATGCTGTTCACTTCTTTGCACTTTGCCATAAAACCTCTGGTATTTGAAGCATAACAAGCATTTTTCAGACAGTCAGGCAAACTAGTCTGGACAGTTAGCTCACTCTAGGATTTTTTCCCTCTTAGCTGTAGTCTTTGGCTCAACATTCAATATTTGAACATCAAAAATAGTATTCTGAATTTTAATATGCTCATGATCATGTTTGAATATGTTCCTGATGATACCTTCTCTTTTATTATGTGTCTAGGTTGTTTGATGTCTGTACAGTTTCTAGAACTGATCGGGAGACCAAACTCACCCTGGTCTTTGAGCACGTGGACCAAGACTTGACCACATACCTAGAAAAAGCGCCTGATCCAGGAGTGCCACCTGAAACCATAAAGGTACTTAACACAGTTGATAATTTCTAAATTATTATAAAGCTAAATAAAACAGGTTATGACTGTTTTACAAAACTCCACCAATAGGGGTATGTACTTTATTTTAAATATTAGCTGAAAGTCATATTTACTTTAGCCATTTTATACTATATCAGATTTGCAGTAGGTAAAGACGTTATGCACATTCCTTAGTATTTGTGGCATTACCCTTTAATTGCTGTGCTCATTTATCACTGTATTGCTGGAGGCCATGTCTGACCTTTCTGATTGTATTAGCCTGTTTCCTAATGTATATATATATATATATATATATATATATATATATATATATATATATAGCACTGATATTTATAGCCTACCAGTTCGTTTTTGCTTCATCTGACCAGAGAACACTTCTCCAAAAGCTGCTGATTACCTGAAAACTTCAATAAGATTTTTTTTAATGCTGGAGTAGGGCTTCCTCTTTGCACAAGTGCATTTCAGGCCACCGTGATGTAGGACTTTCTAAAAAGTGTATGCACAAATTTGGTACCTGTTGGCTCTAACCCCTTCACCTTCTTTGTTTTTGTCTTGGGGTTCAGTTGGGCTGAAGTTCATTTCTTATGTGGAGTTAGGGTTACGGTTAGAGCTAGGGGTGTGGGGCCAAACAGTTTGTGTTTCCTTTCAGATGGTTGTGGCACTTCCAGTTGTTTGGACGCCTATAGAAGGGTTTGTTACAACCACAAGCACAAGCACTTGTGCTTAATTTCTAATTATGACAATTGACCATTCCATTATTTTCTAGAATAGCATCATAATGAATGCAATTTACCTCTGATCTGAACAAAGTAAATGTTCTAATTTACTTGTCAACATAAACATATGGAAGCATAAAACGTGAACTGTAGTGGTATATTACACACTTATACCACTACGACTTATGCGTATTACATGAGGAAACCTTGTGTTTTGGATTTCCACTTTAAGACCCATGAATGAGAATATAAATGGAGTCTCTTGGCATGCTTTAAAGAAGCAGATGGAGGATGGAACTCTCTAAGATTAGGGTGAGGCCTGGCCTTTTGATGGGCAGTGCATGTGGTAGATGGGCTTCTAATTAAAGAGCTGGGCCCTTGTGTGTGCCTCTATTTTCATTCAGCTCTGGCTTTCACTGAAGACTAGCCAGTGGAATGTTGTTCAGAGTGTGTGTATGTGTGGTTTTGTCTGCACTGGCCCTCTCAGTTGCTCGCTTTTTGTTGTGAATAGAGAAACTGAATGTAGGAGGCTTCTGTAAGGGGCAGTAAGTAAGCGATCCTTATGTAGCATGGATATACTTTTCATTAGTTCACAGATAATCCTTTAAGGCTAGCATTGTCCGCACTTCTTTACCACCTTGTAAATTGCTGAATATTCATCCTGAACACCTACCTCTCATCAGTCCCATTTCCACCCACTAGTCATCCAAATGCATTTATCCTATTTCCCTGCCTGCGCCCAAATGTGTCCTGAAATAAGATATATATTCACCGCAATTGTGTTGGTTTTTACTGAAAACTTCGACATTTCTAAAATACATATTTATGTGCTAACATTTTTCCTCTTTTATTTTTTTTATCATCGTGAACCAAAATCTTTGGAGATCCATCAATTTGAACCATATTTTGTGGCTACTCGTTCGCAAGTCATAGTGGTATCACATGTTTATCAGTTAGAAACATTGCTAAAACTATTTGGAAAATGACTCAGCATCATGCTTGCTGCTCACCAGCCGTTTATGAATGCATGATTCCATGACATCTTTCGAGAGTATTGTTTTTGAGAACAAAACCACTGTGCGATAGAGACTGCAAATCAATACAAAGTGCTTAATACCTTTACCATTTTAACCTGTTTTATCCTGATGGGAGTGATCTCCTACAGGATGACCCTGCCTCCATCCACAGGGTACGATGGCACACTGAATTGATGTTATGCTATATCTTTTATGGTCACCAGTTCTCATCCTAGGTAAACATCAGTGAGGCATTGGGCTGAGTGCCCTATACCACCGTCATCGACACACCAATTAAGGGAATGAATTTTGCAAGAATTATGTTCATCTTTCAAGTACAGTTCCAGAGACTTGTAGAATATATTCCTAGGCACACTGATGCTGTCATGGTGTCATGTGATGACCCAAACCCTTAGTAAGCTACTTAATGTGTGTTTGTCCCATAATTTGTTACTCATAATTAAAATTAAAAGAGCTCACAGAATTGAATCAGGCTTACTTTCTACCAAAATAGATTTACAGAAAGGCTGTTGAAAACCACTTGTAGTATATTGTCAGTTTTTTGTGTTTTTTTTAGGGGGGGGGGGTGAGCAGATTAGATTTCTCATCAGAGGATGAGATAATGGACACCAGGGACAGATGATAGGCTCTAGTTCAGTATTGCTAAAGACCCCCAACAACTTCATTTACTCTCGCTCCTCCCAGAAAGACACCAGATTGCAGAGCTCCCAGACCCCCCCACCCACACACACACACCCCTCCCCATGCACTCCAAATCCTCCATTCTGCCCACTCCTGTCCCATTTTGGACCCACCACATGCTAATTGATGAAAAAGGCCCTAGGAATCAAACGGGCTGGAAGGACATCAAGCAGCTGGTGTTATGTTGGCAGGTCCGGCTGGCTATTCCAGGCTCAGCGTCTCTCTCTGAGGCTTGTCTCCGCCCCATAAAGGGGAGCCTAATGAAGCATGGGGAGGGAATTACAACTAATGCTAACTGGCAGATGTCTTGCATTGTGCCAGGCTACAATAAACAATATGGCTGCCTCTCATGAATTAGCATGATAATGCGTGGTGCCTTCTGGAGGCTCTGTTTTGACTGTTTTTTTTTTTTTTTTAACAGAGTTTTTGTGTCTTTTCTTTTTTTTCCTTTGCTGCCTGTCCATGTCCTTTGCAAACGAGTTGCTTTTGAGAACAGGTGTAATGTTTATTCTAGGTACTCTATTTGCAGTTGACGCTTTTGCTTGCTTAAGCAGATGGCTTTAAGCTGTAATCAGGTTTTCTTCCTATGAGGTAATGCTACATGTTGAAATACACAAAGTGGCACTTTTCATAGCTTTTAAATTCAGCCTCTTGAATTGCACTATAAAAGAAAAGACGTTTTTCTATAGCCACTTAACAGGTGTTACATGGGATGGCTTTGCCTGTTGCTCTGGTTGTTCGTATATTGTTATTTTAATTCATTCTATTGAATTGACATTAAATAAACAGGTCAGTGGTATTAACCCTTTAATTACAATTACAATCTCTGTGGACACAGTTCAGCTTAAGTTAACTCATATGAGACAAAAAAAGAGGGCTCCGGGGCGAATGTTTGTTTTGTCCTTGGGTCATTATGCTTGAGGAAATGTGGCAATATGGCTTGGAGCCAATGAAGAGTAACTGATGAGGCATAATGCCGTTGCACCAGCCTGCTTGTGTTACGGCGGCTTGGTGGGTATGGTAGGTCATGGCTGGATAGGCATTTAGAAAAGGGTCCTTGTTTATGCTGGTCACCATGCACTCGGGCATCACCCTCACACACACTTTCATTTGGATCTAGCTTCCTTTATCCGCATTATCAGAGGCCCCGTCCGCCGTCCCCGGCATGACCAGATCTGTGTCGTTTGCAAATGTTTTCTGCTTGAGTGTGCACACCATTGTGTCAGTGCTTTTAATCACTTACCAGCTGGTTGAGGACTGAATGGGTTGGTGGGCTCAGATCCATGTCACTTGTGAGGTCTTGGAGGCAGGTCGCTCCAGCGCTGCCATTGCTCCATGTCTCTACTTTGGGGTGACTCTTGGAACAAGCCATCACCTGCTTTTTTCTTCTAACCTGTTCATGTTTGTCAGACACTCTTTCTTATCAACCATCGGGCCAGCTAGAAGAGCCTCTGTGGCTCTAGTTTTTTATACTGTTGTTGTGCAAGTTACACCAGAGGAAATGGCAGTTAAGCCGTTTTTTCCCCTCTCATTTCATAGGCATTAAGGCTTGCTTTTTCGCCTGGCCCTCAGTCTGAACAAGTGCACGAGAGACAGCTGCAGGGAAGTAGAGGCCCAGCAGAACAGAACTTTAAAGTAACATGTCTTTCCGGCCCTGCATCAATGTCAGTTAACAACATCTGCCACGCTCCAGATTTAAAGGGCCACGCTCATTTTTCCTCCCGGAAGCAAAAAGAGCCTACATTTTCCAAACAGAACTTCTGATATCGACAGCATCCTGTGATAATTTGTTCAGTTCTTTGAGAATTTCCTTCCTTTCTTATTCCTTGATTTCCTTTACCCTCTCATTAGCTTGTTCCACATCCATTAATTATTGAGATATCCAATGTTGACATATCTGGACCAGACATATAACTGTGTTTCTGTGTTTTTCAGGATATGATGTACCAGTTGCTGCAGGGGCTAGACTTTCTCCATTCACATCGCGTGGTTCACCGAGACCTGAAGCCTCAGAACATTCTGGTAACCAGTGGAGGACAGATCAAATTGGCAGATTTTGGCCTGGCACGCATATACAGTTTTCAGATGGCTCTTACTTCAGTGGTGAGTCAGCAATTCCTGACAATTCCTTGCCCTCTTTTTATACTTCACTTTTACCTTCAAAAACAGTCCAGGTATATACAGTAAGCTACATAGCAGATTTATGAAATCTGAATTTATGAAATAAATGTTCACAAAACATACAGTTGGTATGTTCAAATAATTCTGATCGAAGGGCATCTTACACACCATTGTTCATGGCTAAAAACAGGATCAGGTGAAAGACATGCTTTCAAAAATTGTGACAAGCATATTAGCAACATTAACAGAACCATATCAGCAATATGTAACTTACTGCAATAAAACAAACTCATTCTAATTTTATAAACGGATATATGAGGTACTGGATGCTACGCTGCAATTGTAACTTGTCAAGCTACAAGATGGTCATATTTWAAAAAAAGCTATGGCTGAGCTAGCCTTTTGAGAATGTAGCTAACTCTGTGGAAAGCTATTGGTTTAGCACAGGAAAATTAACTGCTTTTTTCATTTTGTTGAGCAACTCATTTATATAATATTATATATATATAAATATATTATATTATTATATTATAGTAGTAGGTTCATTCCACTACTTTTGGCTCAGTTTTTGTGTGGAAATATCTAGCTGGCTAGTTTTATCGTGCTCATGGTTAAAAAGCAGCTATTTTGAAAATAGTTGCACAAATGCTAAGCTACTAGAAATATTTAAGCTAAGTTAGTAGTGTAATGACTTGTGGATAATTCTGGTCACAGAAAATACACATGTATATGGAAGTGTATTTCGAATGAATTACTGATCCGAGTATGGCTGTTTTTTTTAATGATCAAATAACTAATAATTATCAACCATTGCAGTTACTGCCCTTAATGTAAAAGCTTGTTTTTTTTTAAAGCTGATATTTAATAATTTTATTTGATGTCTTGTTTCTATACTTCTGCCCTGTCCCTTAAGTCCATGAAGAGATTTTTTATTGTTTTATATTATTATTATTATTATTATTATTATTATTATATTGCTGTTATTAAGGTTTGATAGCTTAGGTCCGTACTAGATTTATTGCTTTAATGCACCTTTGGCAAGTTCAGGAACGTGATCTGCCATAAAGTGAAAAGATCAGCTGGTCCCCTGAGTCTGACATGGACAGCTCCCAATCAGGAGTGAGCTGCACTGAAAGCAAAGCCACCCATCAGCTGCGAGCCTAACAGCAGGTGTATAAAAAGTGTAAAACGAGACTGGCCGATTAATGTCATCGGGCCTCACAAAGTGGTCCTGGGATGAAACGGATCATGGGATTGAATCAGTGAATTCCCCCTGTCGCTCTTTTGAAGTCATAGTCTCTTGAATGGCGCTCTGATGTCAATAGATAGCATATAGCTTGTGAATGGACTTTGCTTTTTCTCCCCCCACTTCACACTGAAAATAGGAGATGCTTCTCAAATATGTATTGTGTTGGCCTGTTTTATTTTAGAAAGTCAGTATTGCATATCATCTGCTGGATTTTTTTCTTTCTTTCTGAGGTATCTTGGGGAAATTTGTAGAAGCTCAAAGGAATCCCCACTCAGTAGCTCAGCCACATGTTCACTTATTAACCCACTCTGTTTCGCTGCCAATTCAGTTTGTGAAATTTGAATGACTGCTAAAACGTTCTTTCTGTTTTGTGGTTTCAGTGGTTAGGCAGTTGAGCTGCTGTAATTTGAACTGGTAATCCACCAGAGATATTAGAAAACCCCACCTCCACCCTTAAATCAACTGTGAAACAGACACATAGTGTGAAACAGACAGTACGAAGTTGGTGAAGAAGGGAGGGGGTGATATAGAGAAGTGATATACTCAAGAAAGCGACAGAGAATAAGAGAGAGAGAGAAGAGTGAAAAGTGAACATGGAATGTTCTGATTCATTTTCCTGCGTTTGGAATCCCCCCTCATCACCTGCTTTAAATACAGCTAAAAACACTTCCTCTCTGTCTCTTTGCCAGATAAAGAAACGATAACCCTGGGTATGCAAAGCAGGCCTTGAGGTCACTTTTTTTTATTAGATTATTCCCCCTCGAAAATAATAATTGCTAAGTACCTGCTAAGCAGAAATATGATGCTTAAATCTAAAGCGTACAGGGAAACATATTGTTTTCAAAAAGAGTCCAGTGCTGAAGATGAATCATTCAGTGAAAGGCTTGTTTTTAGCTGTCTGATTTACATAACATATGAAGGTATGTCCCTTGGGGATTTTGCTTGAAGAGGTCCATATTTAGTCAGTCGTCACATATTTAGTCAGTCTTCACACATTTAGTCAGTGTTCATTCTAAAGTTCTGAGAAATCTAATGTCTTTTTATACATCGACTTTGATCAGATACTTATGCCCCTGCTAATTCATGCAGTCATCCAGTCAGCAGCATGATGCTTGCACCACATACAGGTCAAGAATTTCACTATGTTTATATCGAACATCAGAATGGGGAGAAATGTGATCTAAGGGACTTTTGCTATTGTGGCAGGGTTGGTTGCACAGAAGGTGCTGCTTTGAATAGCTAAGAAACCTTTAACTGGTCACGTTGTGCTCTTYGCCCATCCAGCTTTGTGATCCTGCTCTTTTTGTGATCAGTATTGTTCAGCCCATTGTACCCTCCTGGCTGACGGGAGTCGATCTCAGTGTGGTCTTCTCCGGTTGTAGCCAATCTGGATCAAAGTTAGATGCGCTGTTCATATTTAAGTCTTTAGAAAACGAGAATACAGGACAAATTTCATGACATTTCAAGGATTTATTTAGTACATATATATATATATTTAAAAAATATATATTATTTTTATTTTTTTTATTTTAGATGATAAGTTCAGAACATGTTCAGAGCACCCAAAGTGTTTAGCGTCACCACTGCCATTATGCAGCTGTCTCATGGTTCGTTCCTCCAGTATGTAGATGAGACAGGGTAGGAGTGCGGGAGTGTAAGCTGGCAGACCACCCAATGGGTGCAGCCGATGTGGAGATTAGCCTGACCCTACAAATCTCTTGGGACCACTGCATTGTTGATCATTCTAATGACTCCACTCTCCCGGTGGCCATTGTGCACCTCTGATTGACGGCACAAAGCCTCAGGGCAAAGGCCCAAAATATAGCAATGTTTCTTTCTCATCCTCTTGCCTTTTTGGATATATTAGCTGGCATTTATCCTGGCTCTTATACAGACAGAAGACAGAGGAAGCTGCTCCGACTACTGGACTACAGCACAGCATTCACATGTTTCATGTGTCTATGAGATCAGAATTAGTTAATAGCAATTGTGCATATTAACAACTGATTCCAGTTTTCAGCAGGAGTTAGTGTAAAACAGGAAATTTCGATTAAGCCCATTTAAGGAGCGCCTCATGAAAGCCATTAGGAAAGTACCCCAGAGAACATTGTGTGCACCATGTTGCTCATGAAATTAGATTTACTAAAGATTAACTGAGGGGATATTCCCTGAAACATTTATTCTGATGTGGGATGTGGGTTATTTTTATCCCAGCTAGTGATGACAAAAATTTTTTTGAATTTATACCAACCAGGTCTTTTGTATGAGGTTCACATCGCATTCAAGAGTGTTAAAAATGATTACAATCATCATCATTATCATCATTACAGCCCTTATCATAATCACACCAATGCTTTGTATGTTACTTTGTGCCTTTATAATTGTATTCAGCAGTTTTGTGGATCGGCTGAGCAGCTTTCTGCTCCTCCCTGTAGTAATATTCAATACTTTCTGTAATGTTCACCCATCTGCTGCTAAATTTCTTGGCAAATCTCTGTAATTTCTTAAATGTGTTATAACTTGATAAGAGGAAAATGATCATGGCAACACTTCTTTTTTCGTAATTATTCTGTATTGATGCTTTCTTGAACGATACACCCACATTTGGGTTGACCTTGGAATTTTTGTAAAAATAATAATAGCTGATAATAATAATAATAATAATAATAATAATAATAATAATAATAATAACAATAATAATAATATATATATATATATATATATATAAATGCATAATACTATGCGTATATCCTATATATATAAATATGCAGATAAATGTTTACAATATAATAATATTAATAAGAAGCACAAAATTATTATAAAAAACAAGTATAAATTACATTAAAATAATAACTAATAAAATTATAATTATACAGTAACCATGACTCATAAATTAATTATGTAAAATGTAATAATTTGTTTCTAGAATTTGTTTCTAAGACATTTAAATGAAATATTTACAATATTTATTTGAAATAATACAAGTTAAATTAAAAAAAGGCCAAAAATAAATGGCAGGTACAAGTAAAAATCTCTTTTTAGAACTGTTAATTGATGAGTTTCAACTCTACTAGCTTTAACAGCGGTATTTGTAATTAATAGAATGCAAGGGATTTTGATGTGGTAAAGGCTTGTTTAAGATTTTATGATAAAGAATTTGAACTCAGTACATCCTAGCTCATGATGACTCGAGTGAAAGTGAGATGCTGAGTCTTGATGCAATACACTAGAGCACTACAGAATTTATAGACCTTAAACATCTACACATATATGAACTCGTTCTCCGCAGCTCTACGCAGCTTCTTATTCATTCATTACTCATTACTCATCTTAAAGCATATTACTGAAGTTCATAGTGAAATTCATAAAGCGTAAAGTGTATCAGGAACAAGCAGTTTGTTACGGGTTTGAGGAATGCCAGTCAGGATCGATCAGAGCTCGGCGTTGAAGGTTTATGGAATTAAAACTCAAAAGTGCTATTGTTTGCATGGTGTTTGTGGTGTCATGCAGCTCAGACGGCCTGATACAGCTCAGTTTTGTGCCGTGTTAAAAAAGATTTGACCCAGCAACTGTTTTTCCCGAATACCACAAACTCCACAGCAGCCTTTGCTGTGGGTCCTCTGGGCCCTGATGCTTCCTTCCTCTCTTCCACTGGAATGAATTCCTCATGTTGGCAAAACCTAACCACCGCCTTCCCTCTGTCTCTCTCTCTCTCTCTCTCTCTCTGTCTATCTATCTGTCTCTCTCTCTCTCTCTCACTGTGTTTTTAATTTTTTTTTATCCAACGTTCACTTCTGTAAACTGAACTATCTCGACTATCAAGTCTGATAGGACCTGAATTGTGATAACTGAAAACGACCGAGTGGCATATACAGTATACCATCGTCTAATACTGGGTAATTCCATTGCCATGTAAACATCATTTGTAGATTTGCTCAGACATGTTGCAGTTGGAGCCGGTTGAGTGCAAATATGTGCCAGTTTACTGTGGCACCAGCATAATAGTTCCACCCAGATAGAAATTTCTGCTGCCTATTTTTGCATGCAAATGAAGCTATTAAAATTGAAGATTTGACCAATGATATAAACAGCAGAGAAAAAAACAAACGGAAATTTTATTGAAATATCCCAAAATGAGCATGCTGGTTGTTTTATCCTTCCTGTGTGTGTCTGGCTGAGAGACCTTCATTGTTCAACACCCATAACATCTGAACCCATTTTGAGTAATGGGTTTACTCTCCATGTCTCCGCTATAGCTGCTATCTGTCAGCCATTGTGGGCAGATATGTTCCAATCCTAGCATTTCCTGTACGAGCAGGCGGTCCCTGAGTGAAAAGAGAATGATTTGGGGAGTTAGAGAGGTGCCAGTGAGAACAGAAAGGCAGTGTCATCTCCACCTCTGGTGGGAACTTTGGCAGAACCAGGAGGTGAGCTGATCATTAAAGTGATGGTACGGTGACACTCAAATATAAACCAGCGCTCGTCCTTGGGAAGAGTGAACACTCAGTAAACTTATCATGATTGAACTTCCTGTTTTTTTGTTTTTTTTTTCCAACTCACATTCAAATATGGTAAATCTTTATGCAAAATCTGCAAACGTTGTCTCTTGTTGTGGACTTGTCTGTCTATGGATCTAATAGGTATTGTCTGTATCATCTGTGGAAGGCTTAGAAACGTTGATATGAAACAGGTGAGAGGTAATTGGACTTTATGAGGTCCCTGTTATACCCTGAATAATAGGTGAGGCTTGTACGAATCACCTTCTTCTTAAACAGTTTTTCGATCCAGCACCTCAGACGTAATGGAACAAGCAATTACTTCAAATAACATTGTCATGTGCCTACACTTCTGAGAAACAGGAAGGCAGTTGAGAGGGGTTACGGCTCCAGACTTTTCTCCCATGAAAGTCTTTGCTGTACTGAATGCACTCACGTGAAGCGAGGTTTATTTTTGATCAGAATTTTGATGAAACTAGAGTTTTTTTTTATTTGTATTTTTTTTAGCTGAGGTTAGATCGCCTGAAAGTTCCTGTGTCGAGGGGAAGCACGGCAACTCAGTTTCTGCCAGACAATATGCTTCTACTCTGGACAGACACACAGGCAGCGGCATGGCTCCGGAAGGGAAGAAAAAAAAAAGAAAACAAGGCACGCAGGAGAGCACGTGCAACAGGCTCTGGTAATGTTTAGATATCTCTTCCGGTATTCCAAAAAGGAAGAAATGAAAAAGGAGGAGAAAAAAAAGAGGGCCGGTTCCTGTACTGCAACAGGCACACAAAACTGTATGAGACACGAGGAGCTTCTTATTTAGTATTTCCTGTGTGACCGTCACCATTGGCCGTCCACAGGGAGTGGTGAGCTCTTACTTTCAACTCCCCCCGTCTGGATTGATTGCTGATGACGTCTTGGCGGCGGACCAGAGCAGCAGAAAGACTGATTGACGGCATGCAACAGCATCTGGATGTTAAAGCTTTGCCTGTACCAGCAAAAAAAAAAAAAAAAATTACGGCATATATCAGGAATTTTCCGACTAATGATGTGCGGATGTGGTAGCACAGGGGAAAGAGAGGCTGACTGTACTCTCTTTGTTTGCTCAGAGAGGGCCCCATACAGCATTCCTGTAAGCTCTGCATACTTTGGCAGCAGTCAGGGACGTTTTTTTTAATGATTTTTTTTAACTGTATACAGTTCGACATGCATGCTTTGCTCACTTGTGACTTCATATTTCTTTCTGCCATCTTGAGCAGGCCTTGACAGACTTGTCACTATTGTTAATGTGAGTTCAAAAGAGCAGAGGCAAAAGCACCGAATGACTCCAGGGCTTGTCACGTCGAATGACGTATACCGTCTGGTTGTACAGGAGGCGAGGAATGAAGTGTCACAAGACGAGAACATGACAAGAGGGGATATGAAAGTCATCATTCATCCTCACATGCGTGTTTAATTTGCATTGTGCATGCGTAGAAATCAATGATGCGTTGAAAATATGGGCAACACTGTGGCCTTTTCACAACCCCCCCCCTGCCCCCCCACCCCCCAAACCCGGACCCTGTGGGATTCCTATGGGTTCTCCGGTTTCCTTCCACTTGCAGGTACGTGAACGGATGGCAACGAATTGATGCACCTTAACTTTTACTAGATTTAAAGCAGTCACCGAAGATGAAATCTTATTTGATCAAATTGTCCATACTGTTCCTGCAGGTAGCATTTCCATAAATAAAACTCTGGAGCAGTTTAGTAGACTGAGAATTAAGCTTCCATGCATGGCCGAATCATATCGCCTTTAAGATCTGTTATTAAGTCTGTTGGCAGAGGCTCATTTTTTTTTTAAAGAAGGGCTTTTGTCCATTGCAATTTAGCAGACTTGTCCCTTTAATAGTGTCCAAGGGCGGCCTGAAAGAATGTGGACGAAGGTCTTGTGTCGAAGGGGCCTTTCATCCTTCACTTCCTTTGAGAAAGCGAATGTAAACATAGGCTGATGGCCAAGCCCAAAGGCCAGCCGTATTCTTAATCGCGTTGTGTGTCTATTGCTTTAATTCCATGAGGCAAGGATGAAAAAGAGGAGGATGGGGACTCTAGGGCTTAAGTGTATTAGCTGCGACCATATGACTGAAGTGCAACGCGCTACAGTGAGTTATAATGGGAGTGCAGCTTGACCAAGCGGACCTCGTCTAGTGTGGAAGCGCCTGAGGAGAACTGCAAAGCCACTGTTTCCCCTTGTGCTGAGTGAGCTCAAGCCGTCTCACCAGATAGGAATGCACAGAATGCTGTTCTTTAATCTGAAGGCATCCAGGATCACTTTATCTGACTCTTCAGTTAGCAGCCAACGGCTCACAGGACTGTCTGAGAGAGAAACCGTTTCGTGTAAAATAAGCCCCGAGGTTACAGCAGCAGGTTTAACCGTGCCAACGTATAGACGTTAATGCAGGGCTGAGACCGTCTGGTTTAAATGAAGGCGGCGTCATATTTTTGGAAAGGAGTTGAACAGGTTTAATCGTTCGAATTTTTATTGTGGTATTTTTGGTGATATGTTACGACTCCCACAACGTGACGAGATGTTTTCCGTTTCATAAATAAGCATTTTCCCCCCTCAGTTTGTTCACCTGCCAATTCCCACCCACCAGCCAGCTTGGCCCTATCACACGACAGTTAGGGAGGGTGTAGGCTAACATTTGCTTTCTCCGAGACATGTGACGTAAGGCGTTTTTGTTGAAGTGCTGCTCAAAGGACAGTGTAGCCCACTCAGGAGAAAGCATTCTCAGCCTCTTCTCCAACTTTTCCCAGACGGGCTGCAAGTTTAAATCCTGATGATGCCACAGCACCCTGTTGGTTCACACTGTGTTGGCGTCTATGAAATTCTAAAGCCTGGGATAAGAACAAAGGCTAAACATGCAGCATGTAATTCATTACTGGATCCCAGGCTTTCATCATATAATTGAAATTGGCTTTATTGAACCAATTACTATTACTACTTGAAAGAATGAAATAAAGTTTATTAGCTTAACAAATTCAATTTTATATGCATTGAGTTGCTTAAATTAGCCTTTGTCAAAGTGGCACTGGTTACCAGTTAACACTTCAATGAGCTTTTAACTTTAAAACCCATCAGAGCACATTTAAACACGTGCAGAATGAAAATAAAGATGCGAGAGAGACAACAAGAAAGGAAACAAACGCAGCTTCTGATTGCACAGCTAACAACAAAAACTGAAACAGAAACTGAAAAATATATAATGACATCATATTTCTTTTCCACCTACATCTAGGCATTTGGCAGACGCCCTTATCCAGAGCGACATAAAAATGTAAGTCGCTCTGAATAAGGGCGCCTGGCAAATGCTTGGATGTGGCAAGTTGGTGGTTGTGGGGTTTGAACCTGGGACCTTCTGAATCATAGTCCAATGCCTCGGCCACGTAGCTACACCTGCTAACACACTTCAAATTTGTTGGTTTTTGCACACCAAGTCTCTGGCATGGTCGATTTAGCCCTTGAATATAACGACCAAGGATCCTGTGAGACCTGTCTGGCTCGTTCTGGTCTCACTTCTGGTTGGAGTGGAGACATCGTGTGGTCTGCTTGAGATGCGTGTGGTAACTGGGGACAGTTCCATTTGATCATAAAGACATTTACATTTAGGCATTTGGCAGACGCGCTTACCCAGAGCGACTTACATTTTTTCATTACTCATCTGAGCAGTCGAGGGTTAAGGGCCTTGCTCAAGGGCCCAACGGTGACAACTTGGTGGTCGTGCGGTTTGAACCGAACCGAGCCTTAACCACTGAGATACTGACCCCAAGACAGTGCTGACATCTTCTGTTATATTGGAACTTCCAGCCGTCTAACACACAGGAGGACTACAAAACAATTTCTGCAATTCGTCATCCTTCAACTGAGATTGGTTTCCCTGTTGAGTCTGGTTGCTCTCAAGGTTTCTTCATATTGCCATGTCAGGGAGTTTTTCCTTACCCCTGTCGCCCTCACCTTGCTTATCAGGGACAATCTGATTATTTTGATTCATGCATATTTTTCTCACACACTGCATACACATGGCAGCACGGTAGTGTAGTGGTTAGTACTGTCACCTTGCACCTCCAGGGTCTGGGTTCGATTCCCGGCCAGCTAGATTCCCATCTCTGTGTGCATGGAGTTTGCATGTTCCTGGTGGGTTTCCTCTGGGTACTCCGGTTTCCTCCCGCAGTCCAAAGACATATAGATTAGGTTAATTGGTGTTCCCAAATTGCCCGTAGTGTGTCTGTGTATGTATGTGTCTGTGCCCCGCGATGGATTGGCACCCTGTCCAGGATATACCCCGCCTTGTGCCCTAAGACATCTGAGATAGGCTCCAGACCTCCCGTGACCCTGAATACAGTATAAAGCGGTATAGAAGATGAGATGAGTGATTTCCATATTTCTCAAGATTCCGTAAAGCGGCTTTGCGACAGTGACCACGGTTAAAATATAAATAAAATCGAATTGAATTGAATAGGCCGAGTCAACCATCTACTGTTTCCCTTGCACTTGACCATCAATAATGGTGACGTTAACAGCAATTACACAGTAACGGCACTTTATTACATCAGTTGATTACAACAGTTCACCAAGTGACCATTGATGTTCGAATATAGTAGCGTGAGAACAGCGGAATGGCAGCTCCGGGGTTCACCTTTAACAGTCTGTACTTCACACCTAAATAGTTTTGCAAAAATGTGAAGCATGCATGAAATACGGTTTTTGAGAAATACATCGGAATTCAGTTTGAACCGCCGGCTCAAGAGTTGTTGCGCACAATGACTTCAAAATCGTAAGACAAAACAAACAGGCTAATGAGGCACGCAGACAAGGCCGACTACTTCCCCTCGACTCACACCTGCTGCATTTCATTGTATTTCATCATAATCACCGAGTCGGAGCGCGCGGAGCCACCAGTCACGTGAGCCGTTTAACACAGAAATCCTGCAGCGAGAAAACGCTACCGAATCTGGTTACATCACTTTTACTGGCTGGTGACAAAATCAATGTCGATGCAGCACGTCTTCCATGACTGATCATAAACATTTAAGTCGTAGTGTATGTATTAATATTTTATAATACATAAAATTCAAATATTTGTTTTTAAAGTAAACAAACATAACAACAGTACATTGATAGCTGAATCTCTTAACCCCCCCTCTGTTAAGTTTTTGCACAGCTACAGCTATGAGAGCTATGTAAAATGCATGCATGTGTGTTAATAGAAGGTCTCACCACAAAGGCAGAGCGCTGAGAAAAGCGGATATACTTCAGCTGTGGTTCTTCCTAGAAGTTCACTCCTCCATTACGTTTTTTTTTTTTTTTTCAGCCATCTACATATACATACAAAGCTTATACATAAGCTACAATATAGAACTGATGAGTATATTTTGAATGCAGAATTCTGTGAAGCAAGTTTCCCGGTGAAATTTTGAAAAGCTTATTTATGCAATAAATTGTTAGCTGTGACATACCCATTTTGCCCCTCCATACTCTATCTCATCTCATTCGCTATCAGTTTAATCCTTGTTGCGTTAGTCAACCCCACCACTCCAATAGTCATAAAAGGGGAAGCATATGAATGGAGTCGGATTTTGAATGATAATGGAGAGCAGCTATTTTGGAATGAATCATGTGCCTGTGTTGCAGTCACATGACAACAAAAAGACCAGAGCGTTTCGTCACCGGCTTCCTCTCGAGTTCCTCTTAATCAGGAAGACTAACTTGAGAAAGTGCACTTAAAAATAACTCGTTTTACACATGAAAAATGCGGGTTCGATTGGATTCCATTCACACTGGCCGTGCACAGAGCCGCTTCGCGCTTGCACAGGGCCGATGCCGTCAAAGGTTTTGGCCACAGATGAGTGAAGCGACCGCAGGGTTTAATTAAGGTTATGTGTGCCATTTATAGCTGTATTCTTCAAGAGCTGAATCAATCCACAGAGAGCGATGCAGACGTAATGCACCGAAAATATCATTAGGAGTAACCTGACAGCATGTGCTATTTCTGAGTGTATCGGTTGATTTACCCTGATAGCATATGGGTGCTGGTGAATTCTTGCATCTGATTGGTTTGATGCTGTTCATTTACAAAAACAGAGTTATATTTACTGTAAAGTTGCTTATGATGTGATATCGCTTCCAACAACTATGAACAGCTATGAAGCGAATGCTTCATCTCTATGCCTATGCCTGAATGAAAATAATGAACAAAGTATAATCACATTTTCTGAAAGGAAACTTTAGTGAAGTTTTTAGGACCAGATCAAAGTCTCAGCAGTCCTGTTTCGTGGCTCTTCTTATAAGAAGCAAACAGAGAAAGTAATGGGATGAGCGTTAATCATGCATCAATCTGCACAATGAAATAATCCGTACCTCATCACATCATAAACTGCGCTTTAATTGAACTGTCTCTCTCGGTCCGAATTGCTAACTCTAATTAAGCTCTAATGGGCGACATATGGCCGACAGATTCCTCCCCGTACCCGCACTCATTAAGCACAACATTGTCTTAGCACCAAATCCTTTGGCAGGTCGCATGATACGCGCCCCTCGATATACACCCCAGGCTTTGCTTACAAACACAGGGGCGGCCGATTTGGCCGATAAGCCTGAGGGTTTCTGGGCCGCGAGCCCATGGGAGGACGGGATGTTGGAGAGGGAAAGCACCTGGAAGCCGTCCACTTTACTGGAGCAGGGTCAGTGAGTTTCGTCTGGAAGCTCTCCCTACTGTAGCTGCTCAGCTGTACGTGCCCTGCGCTGCAGCTGTAAGGCCAAGAGTCACTGAGTTTAAGGACTGAACACGGGCTCAAGTGAGAAAAAGCAGCAGTCTGATCCGAATAGATTGATAAACCATTAAAGGCTTTAGGCTCCGTAGAGGCCTGGAGAAATCCCCATAATGTGCTGGAAAAACAGAAACTGAGAAAACAGGATGCTGGTTTATATTAGTTAGTGCCGTCTCATTGCTAGAAACAGAGCAAGCATTTCGGTTTTTCGATTTTTTTTTTCTTTTCTTTTTTCTCAGCAGGGTAGTGACTCGCTGTGAAATTCGTGCGATCTTGGCATACCAAAACGAGCATTTGGAGGCTTGCGGTGCCAGATATGACTTCATACCTTACATAACTCAGACACAGGGGCAAAGAAACAAAAGCGCAGTGTGTATTTGCAAGCGTCTTTTAGCTGCCTATTAACCGAGACATATGCGCAGGATCTGTGACGGTGATGAAAGACCGTGTGTTGCATACAAAGTGCAGTATGTGCATGTTACAATGTGTGTGCATTTGTGCTGTAGGTGGTCACTCTTTGGTATCGAGCTCCAGAAGTGCTCTTGCAGTCGAGCTACGCGACCCCGGTGGATCTCTGGAGCGTGGGATGCATTTTCGCAGAGATGTTCAGAAGAAGGTGAGTAAAGCACATTCAGTCGAACGCCTGGTCAGTGCATTTCCCACCCACGCGTTCCCCTTTTCACCCTGAAATTTATGTCCTGCAGTCTCACAGATGGGAATGGAATTAAGTGAATCTGATATGACTTTCAGAGCCCTCATGTGGAGGGTTCATTAGGATTGAAAGGAGCAAGTCAAGCCTGGTGATCTGATTTGCTCAGGCCTCCAGCACTGACGGTTGTCTGCTATTTAGTGCTACTCAGTGCGTAGACTGGTGGCGTTCTCAGGAGAGAAGACTATAATGTATAATAGTTCATAGCTGACACTCGAATGTAAGCGATGTTCATTTCATCAGACGTCAGTGATATTTCAGCGTAGCAAGCTTGATTTCAATGATTTGCATCGAACTGTGTTAGCAGGGTGACACCGCATGAGCTGTCCTCGGCATTAAATAAGTAACTTCATTTTTTCTTCTTCTTTTTTTTTTTAAGTGCCCCATCCTTCTTCACGAACACATTTTCGTAGTCAGTCTGGGGCTGTTACACTTTTGGGGAAATACCATGTGCTGTGGTTGCAGATGGCATGCGAGAACTGTATGTGTCGCCTTTAGCAACTGTCAGTGTCGACGTGTCAATGTCAGAGGCTAACGAGACATTTCACTTTCCCGTCTAACTTATATAAGTGGCCCATGCACAGATTGGTGGACAAATTAGAGGACATTCGTGGCTCTGTTATGGTGTTGGCATTTTGGGGTCCACTTGTTGTGTCCTCCTTATACGGAAGCATCCTGATGGAATTGGACTCTTACTGGAGGACTCCACCCACATGCAACTGACTGATTTGATAAGCATGAAAATTATGTAAATAATATGCTAAGAATAAAGCATATAGAGTAACAGAGAACTGAAGAAACCCGGAATCTTTGCCAAGGCACACCAATACTCAACTGGTGACTTGATGACTTGAAACTTGACGAAGAAAGAATGAATAAAAAGCACCACTTTGTTTAAGATGAGAATTTATTCCTGAGAAGGGATGGGTGCATTTTAGAAAGCAAGCTCGATTTGCAATCTGAGTTTCCTTCCCCTAACCGTCACCAATAAGACACACGTTGCGTCTGAATAACGGCAGAAAGACCCCAGGTGGGTTTCGGGTGATAATAGTGGAGCGTGGGTGGGTGTGTGTTTGTCGGTGTGTGTGTGTGTGTGTGTGTGTGTGCAATGCAATGTATGCCAAATTAGCGTTAGTGCACGTGTGTTTCCTTCTTGTTGGTGGCTGGCTATGTGTCCCCTCATTGTACTGGGGAGGATGTGGGGGCTGATGTCTTCCTCTCGACACTCGTGAGGAGGGAGATGTGTATGATGGGGAGGCCAGATTGCAGATCCACTCACACACATCCTGTGTTTCACATCCTAACAGGCCTAACTGTAATATACGATTATGCAGACTTCAGCTCAGGAAGTTGAAATAACAATACTACCACTACTACTCATAATAATAATAATAATAATGATAATAATAATAATAATAATAATAATAATAATAATGATAATAATAATTACAATAATAATAATAATAATAATAACAATAATACTAATAGTAATAATCATAATATCAATAATAATAACAATACCAATAATAACAATAACAACAACAAAAAGTATATTAATAATAATAATGATAATAATAATTAAAATAATAATAAAATTAACAATAACAACAATAATAATACTAATAGTAATAATCATAATATCAATAATAATAACAACAATAATAACAATAACAACAATAATAATAACAATAACTACAACAAAAATAATTATGTTGCACACTGCAGACGTTATGAATGATCTCATGAGGTGAGATCTCACGTAGGCGTATTCGATTCATGAATCACTAATTGATTCAATTCTTTGTTTACGTTCAACTTCAAAACAAACAAAGAAAACAGAAACATTTAAATCATTTCAAAGCACAGAATGTTAATTAGATTCATTGGTTCAAGCCTTTCATGATACTATAATCTGTGAAAATTATGTACTGCTCCTGTCAGTCATGGTTCATTTGCAATTAACCTGTTAATTAATTAGTGTGTAATCTGTTTTTGCACTATAAATAATTTCTTACTCGGTGGCAAAAAAAAAATTCTTTAAACACCAGATTAAATTTTTTTTTTTATAAACTACTATGCATTTTATTTGTAGCAGAAAAAATGATTCAGTCTGAGAAAATGAAGGAATTGAAAAAACCATAGGTGTGTGACTGTGTGCACAAGTCAAGTCCTCAGCAGGTTGTGTAACACGAGGTGTTGTACAGGTAAGGCTGTCTCGCTGACACAATACCCTAAAAAAAAAAAAGAAGAAGAAAAAGTCACCACACCGAGCCACTGGCCTGCCTCCAAGAGTGCCAGAGGGCAGAAGGGAGACGCTTTGATCCATGCAAGCAGTACACCTCCTTTTCTCTCTCTCTCTCTCTCTCTCTGTCTGTTTCTGTCTCTCCCTCTCTCCCTCTCTCCCTCTCATGGAGGCGATTAAGCAGACTTTTTAAAAAGGCCACCTGTTGCAGATTAAAAGGCACCTGGGAGAAGCTTTTCCAACGCTCCCATTCTGTTGTCTGAGAAGTGCGGCGCATTCACAGATCTGAGTAATGGAGGTTTAAAAGTCACCGGAGAGTGATAAAGACAGGGCACACCTGAGCTAGCAACACTCTGTCTGGTTTATTGTTTTATTTGCTGTTGAAAATGGGTTTGCGGAGCAAGGCGTGCAGCCTGGAGGGGATCATTTGTTTTGTTGTATAAACCGAGGAGGAAGTCCTTTTAAACGTATAACACCTGACTTACTGTTTATTGTGTTGTCCAGTACCTCTAGTTGATTAAAAAAATTTTTTTTTTCCTTTTTAAAGCTGTGGCAGTTCACCTGGGTGGCCTAGTTTGCTTGATTCGAGAGCATAGCGTTAATTCAGGGGAAATTCGAACACATTGTGCAAGTGTAAACGTCGGAATGATTAGTCACCGGGTTTATGAACGATATTGAAAGTACTGTTGACATTCCACCAATCCCAAGGTCTAACTGGAGCACCAACTTCTTATGAAGACATCTACATCCTTGTTTACTTTCTCACAAATGTGTGTGTGTGTGTGTGTGTGTGTGTGTGTGTGTGTGTGTGTGTGTGTGTGGATGTTTCTTCAAACACAAATGCTCTTCTCTTAACTCACTCACACACACACACACACACACACACACACACACACACTGGAGCATTCCACTGGCTATCAGTGCGGAATGTGGACGAAGGGACTGGCACTTGTAGTGTGACTCAGCTGTGTGCCCTGGTCTGGCGTGGTGCTGTGGCAGTGCCCACTCACTCAGGATGCATAATATCAGCCTTGTGCGAAAGTAAATAAATAAATAAGTAAGTAAACACCCGTTCTTCATTCAGAATAACAAGTAGGCCTGGGGCAGGGGAGAATGCAGCTTCAGTGAATTTTAAGCATACTTGTTTTGGCATGACAGACCAGATTATGGCGTTTTTTCCCATGGTGCTAGAAAATAGACGTGTTTTTTGTTGTTTTTTTGGTCTGTGAAGTCTGTGAACATTTTATATCTGGAACCCTCGATTTAAAAGATTGACATGGACGGTACATTTATTCTGACGACACACAGTTTGCAAAGAAAAAATTTTTTTTAAAAAAGAGAAGATCTCTTTACGTTGGTTTCACTTCTGACTTCTGAAATCTGACGGAAGGTTTTACTCGACTTGTCCGAGACACACTGACGGCGCAGTGGGTTAGACAAATACAGGGCTGGTCGAGTCAGAAAGGCCTTTTTCCGAGTTGATGGAGGCCGCTAACGTGGTCTCGAGCCGCCTCCTTTTTTCGATACAGTTAGTCGAGTTCCGCACTGTTTGGACTGGAAGACCGCGTGCTGCTCTCCGATGTTCTGTACTAGAGCGACCTCTAGTGACAAACACAGGGAGCGTGCTGCAGACGCGTACTATTACAGTGCAGCTCATTCAGGGATGGAATATAGTTGCCATGTGTGAAAGCAGGACTTGTTACAGCCGGTTGCAGTCTCTTTCTCATGTTTCTCAGATAATCCGAGCCACCATTTCGCACGGTTCGTTGCCGTTCCCCCACACAGCGCCGTACAGACAGCCAAAGCAGACTACAGGGATAAATAGCTTTCCGCCCCCCCTCCGTGGTGAATGTGGTTTGGATTCTGTAATGATGACTGGAATTTGTGCACATGCCAGGGGAAGCATGCCCGCCTACAGGCATCGTGACGGGCCAAAGCCACCGCAGGCAGCAGTGGTCCGGGCAGGAAGACTCCAAAATGAGTGCGCTTCATCTCATCATGTGCTGAAAAAGCCCTCAGTCTTCTCCTTCTCTCTCTCTCTCTCTCTCTCTCTCTCTTATTCTC
Organism: Clarias batrachus; assembly: GCA_003987875.1. NCBI lineage: Eukaryota > Metazoa > Chordata > Actinopteri > Siluriformes > Clariidae > Clarias > Clarias batrachus. The sequence goes on from QMIH01000507.1 coordinate 214,553, forward strand.
TTTCACTCTCCCTCAGCCAGGAAACTACAGCATTCACAGGAGTGCAGCTCCTTACATCAGTACCTCTATATGACCTGACTGGCTTTTTCCAGGGGCCTTTTTTCTTCTCTCCACTTATTTCTGCAGGAAAAAAAACGTCTTACAACGTTAACCAAGAACGGTCACAATTCCGACGTGTGAAAGCCGACGAGACAAAGTGTTAAGAGAGTAAACTTTGTAACCAAGCTTATGTGCCGTTGCTCAAACTGCGCTGTCATACAGTAAAAAGGACGCTTTTATTTACTGTGAGGTTAAAAGATCGGAAGAACATTTATACTAGGACACTTGAATAAAATCTACAGTGTAATGTACAGTCACTAAGAAATGAACAATATAATTACCAGAAATCATGAAAAAAGTGTGTTCAATTACATGTGCATCTTTTAGCATTAAGTATACTTTTATTAACCTCTGATTTTTCTTTTTTTTTCTTTTTTAGACCGCTTTTCCGTGGGAATTCTGATGTTGACCAGCTGGGCAAGATTTTTGAGTATGTACCATTTTTATTTATGAATCATTTTATTTTGCTTTCATGATTATATGATAGATGAGCGATATTATATTATATTATATTATATTATATTATATTAAAAAATCATGGCTATTCAAAAATTGTAAAAATAAATAAATAAATAAAAACTCATGACATACACAGCATCCCTTAAAACTGTTGCGATCCAAGTGTGTTATAAAAATCATGAGCGTGAACACGATAAGGAATTGTGTCAGTGAGCATTATGATGATGATGATGATGATGATGATGATGGTGGTATTAATGATTCCAGTGTGGTTGGAGTCCCTCCTCCTGAAGACTGGCCGCAGGAAGTGGGTTTGCCTCAGAGTGCCTTCCCCCCTCGCTCCCCTCAGCCTATAGAAGACCAGGTGCCTGATATGGATGAGCTTGGAAAGTCACTTCTACTTGTAAGTATATGAAATATCGAATATATACAGAGGTTCACATTGTAATCGTAACTTGTGTTTAAATTCAAATATAACTTGCCAATAATAATCAAAGCTCTGCTGATGTAACCCGCACTGTATTTTCCTTTTTTTCCTTAAATAAACTCTACAGTCCTTCATTCAAACAAATATGCATCTGTTTTCTTTTATCTTTGCAGAAATTTCTGTCGTTCAACCCAGGCCGAAGGATATCGGCTTATGACGCCCTGTCTCACCCGTACTTTCAGAGCCTGGACAGCACCAGCAAGAGTGTCTATGCCCAACCTTTCCCTAGCAAAAAGCCCTCCCTGGAGGAGAGAGCTGCTTGAAAGACTTTACTTTTTCTAAAGACTTACTCGCACAAGCCCCCGTTTTTGAACTTGTCTTCCATTGCCGCATCACATGCTGCTTTTAGGCCTCATTGAAGTATTACTGCAATTCTTTGGTTGATGCATTTTCACTGCAGCAGGTAATATCAGTGTCACTGCCTGGGACGATTTACAAAAAAAAAAACACAGACACACACACACACACACACACACACACACACACACACACAAAAAGAACATCGAAAGCTGCTTTACTGCCTGCCTGTCTTCCTTAGCAGGACGTCCCTCTGCTCAGAGGAAACTCCACTGCCAGAAATCTGACACCGAGGCTGCTATACCATGTTGCCAGGGATCAATCTTTCTTGATGAACATCATAAAAAAATATATCTGCCACGAATTAGCTAAGTCTCGGCTGCCTAAAAATCACACTGCTCTGTATCAGCAAGTTCACTGCCTGTGACTGACCCGATCTTATGCTCGAATCCTGAAAAACAAAACAAAAGAAACATACAGTTTTCACTGTCACCCTGGGTCTGGGTCTGTTGAACAGAACCACTCTCAATAAGATGGAATTGCACACGTACACTCTGTTTCTCATGCTCTGGAACTGCCCGGGGTTATGGATGGATTACAGCATTTCGGTAAATTAGTTGTCAGTTCATCCCCTCAAGGCTGGTCTTTGTGGACCTTGGCAGCATTGGAGACACATTTCAATTCAGTGCCTTACAGAGGAGGAGAAATCATGGTCACAGCTAATGGTTTAAGTCCTCACCACTGCCGAGGCCTTGATGACGCTTTATTATCCTGGGAGACCCCCAACACTTCAGGCTGGTTTTGTCTAGACACAGACTAACTTGGTTTATGCTTCATCATAAATATTCTGAAAACAGGGCAGTAAACAGGAAGTTCTTACTGTGGAGGATGTATATATATA
>QMIH01000507.1:224220-245742 GCA_003987875.1 Clarias batrachus
TATAACCCCAATATTATCATCCCTGCACTGGCTACCTGTTCAGTTTAAAATTAATAACAAAATAGCATTACTTGCGTACAAGGCTCTAAACGGTCTAGCTCCCACATACCTAACCAGTCTTCTGATACGTTACAATCCACCACCCTCCTTAAGATCAGAAAACTCCGGACTTCAGGTAGTTCCCAGAGTATCAAAATCTACAAAAGGAGGTAGGGCATTTTCATATTTAGCTCTAAAACCTTAAATATGAAACCTTCCTGAAAGTGTTGGGGCTCAGACACAGTTTCCCAATTTAAAAGTAGACTCAAGACGCATCTCTTTAATCTGGCACACACATAATTAATTTCTTTASCTCATACTCCAGTACATCTATCCTGAATGGCAACCATGCTAATTCTTTTCATCTGCTCTTTATTTTTCCACCCATCCCGAAGCATCTGGAGATTGTGCCAGCTTCAGTAGAAGGAGACCAACCCTGCGAGGATCCTGAGGCATCCAGAGAAGGACCTGCTCCAGCTGGATTCTTCTTCATGTTGGTTTGGATCTACACATGCTGCTCCTGAGCTCCCAGTGATCCAGACCCCCATCTGCCCCCTGCACCTGCTGACTCATCCCTGAGCTGAACTGGACTACTAATTTAAAGAACTTCTGTTATATCGAACTTTCAGCTGCATAACACACGATGTTATACAATTTCTGTTATCTGTTATCACCCAAATGAGGATGGGTTCCCTGTTGAGTCTGGTTCCTCTCAAGGTTTCTTCCTATTGCCATCTCAGGGAGTTTTTCCTTGCCACTGTCGCCGTCACCCTTGGCTTGTTCATCAGGGACAATCTCATTATCTGGACACATTTTTCTTACACATTTACACTTCCATAAATTTTCTTTTCATTTCTGTGAAGCTGCTTTGAGACAATGGCCATTGTTAAAAGCGCTATAGAAATATAATCGAATTGAATCAAAACCACGGCTGTATTCTGCATCACTTTGCTGTAATACCTCGAGCGACCGCTAGGTGGTGGTAGTCTCCAGTGTCACAGATACGATGCGGCTGCAGCAGCAGGCATGTAAACAAAGAGTGTAACTTTGTGTGTGTGTGCGGCAAATCTCTGAAAATGGGAAAGCGGGACAACCGAGTGGTGAGTTAAATCAGAACGGGGTTATTTGTGCATAAAAAACGGCAACTGCAGCAAGTCAAACGTATACCCTTAGCCCAGTTCGGAGGTAAAAGCTCGCGTGAGGCCTAGTTAGCTTAGCATAGCAGGTCTGTTTGTTTTACTCATTTGTTCCATGTGGATTATTATGCAATGTTTACCGGTGAAGTCCGGGCGGATTTTTAAGCGCTTTGAAAATGGTTGTGTATGTTTAATACGTTGAATCGGACGACTTCCGGTTAGCCACGTTGGCTTCTATAAAGTGCTCAGTTAGCTGGCTGGCTAATGTGTAGTGTGACCAGGCTGTGGAGCTTACTGCAGTAACGGTGTGGGTGAAGTTTCATATCTACACGCGCTTCTAGAACAGCTCACACATGCTCATTAAGCGAGCTTCTAACTGATCTAACTGACGTTCCTGTCTTCTGCATGTCTACTGAGAAACTGAGGCAGTTGATATGATCATTAGTTCTGTTTTTACCTCAAAATTAATCCACAGACTTGACTAGCTTGACATTTGTCTGAGCTCCAGATACAATAATAACCAATGTGTGTTCAGTGTATACGTCATGTCGACTGTAATCAGTAGTTATAGCTGAGCACTGCAGGACAATTTTGATTTGTCACTCAAGGTGATGTGTACAGTACTGTGGAAAGTGTGTCTTGAGACCCTCATTTCTTTATAATAAATTATGATGTATTTTCAATTTATTATAAAGAAATGACGGTCTCAAGACTTTTCCACAGTACTGTACACATCACCTTGAGTGACAAATCAAAACTATTGTGACCAACAAATTTTACAAGCAACTCTGCAGTCTGTAGCACATCTGTAAAACATTTGTGACAATTTTTTTTTACAGATGTGCTACAGACTGCAGAGTTGCTTATAAAATTTGTTGTTTATAATATATGTAGCGACCTCATTTCCCCTCTCATCTTTTCCAAACATTCAACCACACTCACTCTCTCATCCTGTATACAGTGTCTCAGGAGACCTGGAGCCTATCCCAGGAGACTTGGGGCGTGAGCTGGACGGGGTGCCAATACATTGCAGACATAGACACACACGACAGGCAATTCAGGAACGCCAGTTAGTTGTGCGTCTTTGTACTGTGGGAGGAAACCCACCAAGCTTGAGGAGAACATGCACACAGATGCGAGGGCTTAACTTTCTTGGGACCCATGGTGCTAATACTTGCACAAAACGCAAAATAATAATAATAATAAATTGGTAAACTCACAGGCGAAACTCACAGGGTAAACTCACAGAGTTAACACTGTGGCCTTGCCCCTCCAGGTTCCGGGTTCGATTCCCTCCTCGAGTATATGTGCATAAAGTTAGCATGTTGGCGTTTGCCCCGAGTATATGAATGGGTGTGTGTGTGTGCCCTGCAGTGGATTGGCACCCTGTCCAGGGTGTACCCCGCCTCCTGTCTCCTGGGATAGGCTTCAGGCCCCCTCGCAACCCTGTACATAGGCTAAAGGATAAACCTTGTAAATAGGATAAAGTGGTTTCGACAATGAGTGAGATAGTGGTAAACTCGCTTTGCTTGGTTTTCCACTGACGCAAACAAGTTTTGAATGGCTCCCAGGCGTACACGCCTCTTATTTGTTTTTTGTTCGGGTTGTTCATTCGAGATACAGGGACTGGATGGACAAAATTAGAGCTATGCAGGGTCAGGAACTATTCCTCAAGACTATTAAAATATAAGAAAGTCTGTCTCTTTTGGAGTTTTGTATGAAACCCCTACAGACATACAAAAAGCCAGATTGAGGTCTGTTGTTTGCAGATATTTATCATACTGTATATATCTGATATGGAGAACATATCCCGGCACATCCTTTTGTAGTGTTCAGGTCATTTTGTAATTGTATAAAAGGCAGCAGTGTGTAAATGCAATTTGTAAAACCAGCTTCAAGGAATTTGATTTGATTGTTTAGTCGATGTGCAATTAATGTGATTCTATTTTCTAACAGCCGTACATGAACCCCATAGCCGCTGCTAGAGCCAGAGGACCTACGCCAAACAGTGGCCCTACTATACAGGATTATCTCAGCAGACCTCGACCAACATGGTATAAAATATTAACTTTTTAAAAATTAAACATGATAAGAAAATACTTGGTGTGTCTGGTGGGCTGAAAGCAGGCATTTCTGTTTAAGCAGGATGCTGTCACTGTAATTGCAGTGCTTTTTGATTATTAATATTTTAAAGCACCGTCATTTCTGAACCTAATTAAATCTTAAGTTCTTAGTTAAATCTTAACCGATTGATGACCTTACATTTGAAAATCTTTATTTTGGACATTATTTGAGTTTAAATACCATAAAGGACAGCTTTCCTTCTTAACTCGCTACACTTGAAGATTAATTGTAGATGAATTAAAACTTGTCCAGTTTTCTAATGCACTGGTCAAGCTCTTCTCTAATAGTATTTTAGGTTAATGATATTTATTAATGAAACCATGACGTACAACTTGTGAAAATCATTTGCCTTGTTCACAAGTTGTATGTGCACTTGGATATCCCAGTCTTTAGTGTAACAGTACGCATTATTGCATTATGGTTTCATAAGACCGACCTTGTCACTAATGATATTCCGTCAGGGAGGAGGTGAAAGAACAGCTGGAGAAGAAGAAGAAAGGCTCGAGAGCTTTGGCTGATTTTGAGGATAAAATGAACGAGGTACACTTCTGTGGGGATTGAAAAAGATTCATGCTTCCATTCTAACTTCAGCTGTTTGTTAAAACTGCTTCCTTAACTGATGGACTTGTGTTTAAATTTGTAATGAATTTCCAGAGATGGAAGAAGGAACTGGAAAAAAACAGAGAGAAAATCCTGGGAGGAGGTGAGAAGAAAGAAAAAGAGAAGGAGAAGAAAGAAAAGGAAAAGGATAAAGACAAGAAAGAGGTTGGCTCTTATTGAAAAATGATTAAGCTTGAAATAATGTCAGGTGATAATTTATGAGGATCTTTTATCTGCGTTTTTTTTTAACAGAAAAAGAAAAAGGAAAAGAAAAAATCCAGTAGGGTGAGAAAAGCTTTCCATTTTACACTTTTCCTGCATTGTGTCCCAAGATCTGCATTGCAAATAATTCAGGAGACTGAAAGAGTTTTTTTTTTTTGGTTACACTTTCCTTCCCCGTTTCCACTTCTGTTATTTTTGATATCTAATGAGTTCTGCTTTTGTGTGTGGTCAAGCATTCTTCGTCTTCTTCCTCCTCCTCATCGAGTTCTGATTCCTTCAGCAGCTCGTCATCCGAGTCTGAAGATGAGGTACAGCATGTTTAACTGTACTGTGCTCTTAGATTAAGATACTCAGCTGTTATTTAAAAGGAGAACTCTTCTGACTTTTTGTTTTTTATTTTAAATTTTTTAAATCAATGTTAGGATGAAAAGAAAAGTGTGAAGAAGAAACGGAAAAGAAAGAGATCCTCAGCGCGGAAAGCAACAGATGAATCCGATGTAGAGTCAGAAACAGACAGCAAGGTAATAATTCAATTATTACTCTTGCTGAAGAGAGTTGCAGATTGTTCTTTCTTGTCTGTTGGGGGGAAAAAAACACTAGTTATTATCAAATTTGATAAAACGGTTGACACACTTATGAAAAACTTTGTTCTGATTTTATATGATAAAGTTCTATCAGGTAGTTCATGTTCAACAGATGATGTGAAGTCACGTGTTAAGCAGCATTTTAAAATGTAAGGCCATTTTAAATCAGTATAACAAAAGCTTATTATAGCATGTGCTGTTGAATTCTCCAGTCTGATCAGTCAAAACTTGTTGAGTTTTCTAAACAGTATTGCTGCCCAATTTGTCAAAAGAAAATCTTATTTTGACATGTTGTGATCGCAATTTAAATGTTATGTTTAAATGTTAAATGTACCATTTTGTATTCAAATGTATTCATTTAGGCGAACACCAAAAGACTGGACAAATTATAATGAAAGGAAGTTTACCAATGTTTGTTTATCAAATTTTTTTTAAATATATTTATGAATTATATATCACACTCACTTAAAATTGCAGTATAGGCCTGAGAAATAATTTTTATCATAAAATGCTTACTATACACACAAACATAAGCACACAAACACACATTTTGGTAACTTGTATTAATCTCATGATGTCTCAATAAATTTAGTATTAAAATATTTATACACATTTTTCTTTTTTCCTGAAGTTTGTAATTGTAAATTTTGTATGTTTGTACTGTACTGTAGCATTTTGTGATTAAATTATTTCTAGGTCCATTTTACAAGATTAATTGTCCAGCATAGTTTAGGTTTAAATAGTCGTTTAGCTGCTGGGCGATTCACACTTGTATATCTTTTTAAAAACTTGGTGTCATTGACAGGGTGAAGTTTTCCCCCCTCTTTCAAAATTCCAAATGTTTTTTTCCAAGAAAGTGTTCAGAACAGATAACTTTGCTGTTTGCCTGTAACATGAAAAGCAATTTGTGTGATTTTTGTCTTATTGAATCCAAGAAGGGACAAAGTGAGGCTGATGAGGGAAAGAGTCTTCACACAATTAAACATCGCTCCAAATGGATCAAATGCAAAAATCTTTTTTTTAACAATTAGAAAAATTTAGCATTGGCAAAATGAATTATTACTATTTTTATTTAAATAAAGAAACAGGGAAAAGAATCTAGATTTACCCTGATGAGGGTAAAAGTGTAGCCAGTTTTTGGCTTCACAGCATACCAAATTGCGCAGATTGTAAACTGGCATTATTAAAGAAGATTTATATACTTCATTTCAGGAATCCTTCAAAAAGAAAAAGAAAAGAATTCGGGAGGAGGGAGATAAGGATAAGGTAACAAAAACACATTTTGCTGTTGTCTATTCTATTTGCATAGTTTTATTTCATTTTGCATCATATCCTAAGACTCTTACCATTTTTAATTCAAAGGAGGAAAAGGCCAAAAGAGATGATTCAGACTTAGATGAAGATGTGAGTACCTTCAACTAATCACATTGATCAAGTCAGCTTGATTCTGGTTTCTGTGAAAATTTGCAGTTAATGTGGTGCATTAAGAGTACGCAAATGCTSAGTGATAAACGTTTCCTTCATGAACAGGGTGAATCCAGGAAGAGGAAACGGAGTAGTGAAGAAAAGGAAAAGAGCACAGTAGGTTTTATTGTTCTTTATTCAAATTTTTATTGATCTCTTGTACACACAATGTAGACCCATCTCAATGTCTAAAATGTTAGACATTGAGATAATCGGTTAAGCAACCGATTATAACAGCTCTGACAGTTGTGTGGTTCTAATACATTATCACTTACTATTGATGTTTTTTTGTGTATTTGTTTGTTTTTTTACCATGCAATTTCACCAGGTTTTTAAGTGATTTCCATTCATGATTTTTTTTTTTCTGGACTACATTCCAGAACCCATTTCCATTTAGTTAAAATCTTAGTTTTCATTGCTTGATGCCACGCAATATTTTTACCTTTCTCAAATTGTGACATTTGTGATAGGGCATTGTGTAATCCAAATAATTAATATGGTGTTTGTTATTAGGATAAAATTACAATATTATCAAATTGCTGTGTTGTGAAATTAAATGAAAGACTTAGAGGAGTGCTTACTGTACATGATACTTTGGGAAGAACAAACCATGTATGTTGATATTAATACACAATTAACATTAAGTCATGTTTATTTTAGTTGTTGTTTTAGAATAACATAATAACACCATAATAATAATAATAACAATAATAACACCACAGTAACAAATGTTCATCCAATCAAAAAAAATAATAAAGTACCTTGATTTCATATGTAACAAAAAACCTTTATGAACCTTTTTGCATTTATTATTGAATATTTACATTGGAAAGCAAAAGTTCAGTTTTTTGTGGACAGGCTTTTAGTCATGCATGAATCACATATTACACACAGAAGTATTACACTTAGTCTGATGCTTTATTAACAGTAATTGTATTATTTTTGCTCATGATTTGTTTATTTTACCTACCGCAGGACAAATCAAAGAAAAAGAAGAAGAGGAAACATAAAAAACACAGCAAGAAGAAAAAGAAGAAGAGCTCAGGATCCGATGTAGAGAAGAGTTCAGGAGTGTGACATTGTGACTGAACTGAATAAGACTGGAGCCTTGCCTCTGTGACTGGAAAACCTGACTGTCTACCAGTGGGACCGCGAAAGCTGCTCGTGTGTGCAGCAGTGTGTCTTCCTGCTTGTGCAGGGTGATGATTGCGTGTGTGTGGATGGATGGATGGGTGGACTATGTGTTGAGTGTTTTAGAGGGGCTATGAGAGCTTGAATTCACTATTTTTTGGTTGTTTTAATTTTTGCTTTTAAGCAGAAGATTGTGTCCCCCAATAAAACGCTGTTATAACATTTGGATATGTCTTGTGATGCTGCAGGTAATATGACCACAACAAGATTTTAAAGGAGCAGTTTGGACTGGTTTTTATTTATTTATTTATTTATTTATTTATTATTTTTATTTGCCTGAAAGAAAACTTATAATGTGCAGGATTCATATCAGTTTCACTGTAATTACAAGATGTAGATCTGAGAAGTTGTGAGTAGTGAAAAAATCTGGAAACTTTTTTTTTTTCAGGTAAGTGCTAAAATTCCATTATTATTTTCAGTTTTCAGGATTGCTGCAATACTGCAGCTTTTGAAGGCGAGTTATTGAACAGGGAAACATGAGTACAGAGCATTTGTTTGCATTACAGAGGTTGGGGTGATATTTGTTATAAGTTGACATTTCCCCACACAAAAAGCAGAGAAATATGAGTTTTAACATGAATATTCAGACCTTTTCACTTTCTCCAATTTATTTGAAAGGATTGTAGAATAGATTAATTTTAATGCCTTGTTCCTTGCTATATATGTGCGCACACTCTGCTACAGTTATTCTCTTCCTGGAAAGCTTGTCTGTTTTATATATATTTTTTTATTAATTGTATTGCTCTGACAACAACAGGTGCTTCTTCCCTAACCAAGTTGGAAACCGGAGCTTAAATTTGAGAATCCGTCCAGTGGGATGAAGTAACGGTGCAGTTGATACTTCAGGGATTTTTTTTTTTAATGTTTAAATTCTCTACAATAGTATGTATATTCTTACAGCTTATTGTACAACACTTATTAAAATAGTGAATGGTTATATCACATTTTAGGGGGAGAACGTTGGTGTTTTTTTGTTTGTTTGTTTGTTTTGTGCCATTTTGAATACTCTGTCTAGCCAAAAAAAAAAAAAATTCACACACTAAGATATCATTCAGCCACATTTAGCTTTGACTACAGCACACAATGTGGTGGTCAGGTCATGTGTGAAAATGATTCCTCAGGCTTCCAGAACTTCACTCTTCCACAATCTGGAATATGCCCTGTGCTCTCAGGGAAGAATAACTTTATAGATGTGATAACCTGGGCTTTCAGTATATTCAGGTGATCAGCTGACTTTATTTTTCTTTGCCACATAACATTGCTGAACCTAGATCTGACCAACTCAAGCAAACTCCGATCATAACGCTGGCTTTAGAGGCTCGTACAGTGACCACTGTGCATGATTGGTGTTTCACTTCCATTCTTATCCTGATGCACCCATCACATTGGAATAGGATGACCTTTTTGACCTTTTCTCAATTCTCCAAAGTCCAATCTTTGAGTTTAACTTGCAAATTTAAACCTTGTTTCTGATTAGTCTCACTAACAAGTGGTTTTCTTATTATGACACAGCTGTTTAGTCTCAATCCCGTGAGTTCTCATCGCTTTGTGTGCATTTTTCAAAATACTAAACCACTAATAATTGGCAAGACTCCATCCTGTCCTACCTCACAGGTTCCCAACTTGTTCCTGGAGTCAGGCTGTCCTGTACATATTATATTTAGATTTCTCTGCTTTCTAATTACCCACATTTAGTGACGTGAGAGTGTTGAGTAAGAAAATGCACTCTCTTGTGCAGGAGGGGGCGCTACAAGAATAGGTTTTGGAATCTGTTTCTTTTTTTTTTTTTACACAAGTAGTTTAGACAAACAGTTTTGCACTTTGGAGAGAGACCTCTTGTGGTCAGATTGGGAACTGCACCTACCAACTGTTGGAATATACAGGATCTGAAAAAGTGTCTAGGGAGTAACTGGAATCATGTTTAATAATATAGCAGAAGTTCAGAGGGCATTTTGGTCACTAGACTGAATTTTTATCAACTCTAATATTTGAATAAAGTTATAATACAAGCTGATTGAGTTTTGAGTCTGATGTTACCATGGTGCCATGAAATGAAACCAGTTTGCAGTGTGTTTTGCAATCATGCAAATTCAGATTTTTTGTTATTAGTAGTCGATAGCTTGTTGACATTTCTCTCTCTCTCTCTTTTTTTTTTTCAGTATTCGTTTTGGACGAGGCATCACAATGTCACACGCGTGTACAGACGCACATAAACTATTTTGGGTTGCACATGTTTCTATGTTAACTCTGCAGGACCATTCCTGCCTTATGTCCTTGAGCCCTCTCTGGGTACAGGTGAAATTTTTGCATATCCTTGTGCAAATTCTGTGTGTGTGTATATGTGTACAGTAAGGGAAAGAGAGAGAGAGAGTGAGAGATCACTAGATATATTCACGAGTCTCTACCCCTTGGCTATGTGACGGTATTAAATTCCACTTCTCCTTAAGCAGGTGTATTTTTAAAGAAATGCAAGAGTTCATCTTGCTGTGATCTGATCCACCGTGCCTGAGCCATGAGTATCAGCGGGGGGCTGTTTTGTCATATCTGGTCCTGGAGGAGGTGGCGGCCTTTTCTAAGCCTCTGCCAGGTGTACGCTCTCCTCCTGCTGTCCCAGGGGAGGAGGGGCCTGCCGCTCCTCTCATTTCCCTGGCAAATGCTGTCACCAGTTCCCCCTTCTAGTCACAAGTCATACAGCTCTCTGGAACACAAGCAGCGAGCAGACATGGGATCTGTGGCAGCCGTCATGAATCTGCTCCTATGTGCGGTGCTGCTCGTCTCAGGTAAGATGATGATGATGATGATATCTTAGGCCTTCAGCAAAATAAAAGCATAATCTGTTAAGTCACACCCACTTAACTTCTATACTGGTGACTTCATGGTAAAACATAGTAACATTTATTATTTATTTATTTATTTATTTAGATCATGTTTAAAAAAAATAGATATGTCCGGTCAATGTTGTAAAGATTTCAATTGCGCTTGGATGCTTTTTATTCCTTAGTTTGAGTTTCTTAGGCGTATGTTCGTGCATATCTCAATAGACGAGAAACATATCCATCTATTCTCACACAAGAACCTCAAGTTCCCTTATCTTCTGAGCTATCACATGTTGCACACAACTAAAACATCACAAGGCCTGACTCGAGGCGAAGTCGTTTCTTTCTGTTTTTATGTCCACAAWATGCAATTTATTTATTTATTTATTTGTTTGTTTTGGCTCAAAATGACATTTAATTCCACACCTCACCAGTCTCTGGTGCCACCATGTGTAGAACAGAATAGTCCTATTTGCAACTCATTTAAAGGCTTTTTAATCATTAGCGGGGACAAGAAAAGAAAAACACATCTGGACACCTATTGTCTTGGAAATCTCTTAGTCACCACAACAATCTGTGGTTTGTTTGTAGACAACAGGAGCAGAAAGGGCCAAGCGAGTTTCATGCTATTCAGCACCGCATGCAGTAAACAGTGGCACACTTCTAGCCTGCAGTCGACGTCCCTCCCTCCATCACTCTGTCGAGCTTGACATGTGTCATAGGGGTGTCCTTATTTATTATTTACGACACAACATGAGCCACACAGGAGGCTATTGTAACGCACAACATGGCAGAGCAAAATGTGTGTGTGTGTCTGTGTGTGTGTGTGTGTGTGTGTGTGTGTGTGTGTGTGTGTGTGTGTGTGTGTGTGTGTGTGTGTGTGCATGCTCCACTGCTGCACTCATAGTCCCTTGACTATAGTCCTTGGCAACATATACAGATCAGCAGCTGTCAGTTAAGATTAGGTAACTGATCTCTACCTCTCTACATTTCACACTACCGTCCATGTGTGCTCATCATCCAGGCTGACTTTTTAATATATATTTTTTTCTATTTCTCTACATTTCCTATGATGTAGTATTTTCGAGCTTGCAGTACATGCCAACGAGATTGTTCTTAATTCTCGTTTTCAATTCCTGATATCTGTTGCTTTAACAGAGTGACATCTAAGAGTGATCTAATACCCAGCAGTTCCTTCACACGGCTTTTTTCGTGTTTGCACAAAGACCAGTTTCGACAATTTAAAAGGGATCTTGTGTTTGGCTACAATCATCCAGTATAGCCTGTCAATATTTGCTCTCGCCAGTTACAGGACAGATCGGTCTGAATCAGGCATCAGAGGTGATTAAATTGCAGCATGTGGACAAACATCGGACATCGCAGAGTCTGGTTTTAGGGTCTCGTGCTTTTCACGAAGTTTGCATTTTCACTTTTTACAGTGTGCCGCAGATAAGGGCAAAACTGCAAAACAAACTAAAAAGGCACACCGTGCCAACTGTACAAACTGTAGTGTCCAAATGGGCAGCATGCAAATTCAGGGTTCAAATTGAAAGATCACCGACTACAAGAGATTTTGAGCGAGTTTCGGTGCGTGCTTGGTTAAGTTTGTTACGACTGTAGGATACGACTGTATTATTACTGGTTAATAATGCACCTCTGTTGCATCACAAAAAAATATTTTGGTTCTGGTGTGGCACATCATGCATATGTAAAAAAACAAAAACAAAAAAAACAACAACATGAGAATTGTGTCAAATTATGCCTGCGAGAAAATTAACAAGTACTATTAAAGTAGAAAGTGCAAAAAGTGAGTTTTTTTTGTTTGTTTTTTAAATTTGATGTTGATCTATAATTTATTATACGAAATTCACTCAACCCTGTTTGTGTTTGCCCTGCATTTTACTTAATTTTCTTTTCTTTTTTTTTTTTAAATACAATTTCACATGACACATGTTTGTTAAAATTATTTTGTCATGTTCTTTCACCTATACATAAAAATCAGTTCCCACATATCAGCTCCTACTGTGATTTGGTGTTTCAATAAGTTTAAAAAAGTACGTATTGGATATTCGGAAAGCCGAACGATATTTGAATCATTGTTTTCATAATAATCTATAGCTTTACAATAATATATAATGATATTAGATTTATAAAGGAGACGTGTTGTTTATCCTGCTGCAAGTATTCATTTACACTTTTGGGTGTGGTCGCTGTCAGCGTGTTAGTCTTGGCTGGGGTTTCACACTCCTGACTTTTTGTTTTGTTTTTTTTTGTCTCAAAGGCACAAACACAGAGCGCATTTCGGTGCCTTCCGTCGTGAACGGGATCAAGGGGCAGCCGCTCTATGTAGCAGTGGAGAAACATTTCACCGAAGAAGGAGTGCAGTTCCAGGGCACCTGGTTTCAGATCCGCCCCGAACACAATCATCTGGTCACCTTCGATAACAACAGAGTGATCCACAGCATGCTCCTGAAGGACACAGTGGAGCGCATCACTCCGCCCAACATCTCTCTGAACTTTACCTGCTTGGATGAAGCGGATGAGGGAGATTACCAGCTAAAGGTCAATATTATCCACACCGGTCAGAATAAATCAGAGACTGTTACCAAGACTGTGAAGATTACAGTGGACGGTAAGAACCTGAATTTCTCTGATATAGATAGTGGCCTGGTTCTGCCCTTTTACACACACAAAAAGAAAAAAGAAAGCGAAAGCAGCCCACGCATGCTCTGCAGACACACAAACACAGAGACCATCAACAGTGCGTAAAAATAATACAAAAATAATAATAATAAAATGAATTTGTTACAATCAAGAATTTCACAATAGATGATGACAGTTAAGAATAGGAGGTCACCATAGTGGATTTAACAGATTCTTTCAGTGGTCTCATGGACCCGAGCAGGTACCCTGAGATCAGATTTAGCATCTGGAAGGTTTTCCATCACATCATGATCTTCTTGTTAGTAGTTGCCAGGCCTGCTAGTACAAGACGTTTGTTTGAACTGGTGATCTTCTGTTTTGACAGATTACTTAATATCATGACCCGTATAATTACTGGCATTGACACCGACGCCAAATCTGACATCAGTCGGCCTGTGCAACTTGCAAACGTGCAACTGGTGGGCAATCCCACGTCACATGCAGGACAGTTCCAAGAGACCAAGAGTACACAAGCTGCATGAGGGTGTGTTTGTTGATTTTTATATAGTAAAATGTGCCTGGCCTTAGATATGTCCTGTATATAAACCTGAAATGAATGATCTCATGATCAGGGTTGCAAGAAGCCTCGTTCATGTTAACCGTAAGTATTCTTCCAGTCAAAATCTGTATTCAGAATATGATCCTCTTGCCTCCACCTTCTATGTACAGGTAAGTCACTGGAGGATAATCAATTCAGTTCAATTCAATTTTATTTATATAACGCCTTTAACAATGGCCATTGTCTCAAAGCAGCTTCACCAAATGAAAAGAAGATTATGGAAATGTGTAGGAGAAAGTAAAAATGTGTATAGATCATAGTGGTCAGATTGTCCCTGATGAGCAAGCCAAGGCCGCCGGCGACGGTGGCGAGGAAAAACTCCCTGGGATGGCAATAGGAAAAAACATTGAGAGGAACCGGACTCTACAGGGAACCCATCCTTATTTGGGTCATAACCGATAGCAGGAATTTGTTTTTGCTGATATACTGTGTTCGGCAGCAGGAAATTCAACATAACCAAAGAAGTTAACATGGAGTCCAGTTCAGTTCGGCACCATCATGGCGCCAGGATGAGTCAGACAGAGACACTTATGGCGATATACATACAGTACTTATATACGTAGTGTGGATACCAAACTMATGTTTTATCTTTGTGTAGTGATCAATTTTGGTTCAAAAATGGGTATGATTTGTTGCCAAAGAACACCCAATGCTTGGAACTCTTAATATAGGCCTCCGTCCAATCAATAATCATTTGTTGTTGCTTAAAGAGGACAGTTTGGTACGACCATGGAGTTTGGAAGATGTCCTTTTTCCCAGGTTCTGCCATTCGTCATGGCATTTAGTTATCTTCCAAACGCCATGGTTGTACCATACTTCCTTCTCCTTACATGGCGTGATCCCCATACAACCAAACTTTTTCCAGGTTTCTGTCATTTATGAGATATCATATGCATTCTGATTTAACTAAATCCCATGTCCGAATGACAGAACCTAGAAAAAAGGACATCTTCCAAAGTCCATGGTCATAACATACTTCCTTCTATGCCATGCTAAGATACAGAGGTATGGGGATCACGCCATGTAAGGAGAGGAAGAAGGACAAAAGACCAAAAACCGTACTTGAAATTTGGTACTGCCAGACCTCGATCCTCCCTAATTCTCTGTAAGGTGGAGAATTTTCACCGTGGTCGTTCTTTGTTCCAAATGAACTGCGAGATAACAGATTGGAGTTGCTTCAAATAGGTGACCGGTGGCCAGAGGGGAACCATGGAGCTAACATAAGTTAATTCTAGACAAACTATTCATTTTAACATTCAGGCCTGAAGAGAGATGGGCAGAGTGGCCCATCTATTCCTATCACACTAAATGTTTTTGTTTCTGAAAAGTTGATTGTTGAGATGCGCTTTAAAGAAGAGAAATTTCAGATATCAAGGTATTGAAAGTGCAGAACAGCAGAGATGTCAGCAGGAAAGGGTGCATTCTTGCCGAGTTATTTAATGGTAGGGGAGCAGATTTTGGACCAGTTGATTCTAAATCAGGAGGAAGAACCAAAACTCCTTACAAATTGACAGCAGTTTCAATTCGTAAGGAGTCGGATTTCCCAGGAAAATTAATATATCATCAGCAAACAGAGCTACTGTATGTAGTATTGTGTAAGGAGATGGGTCTTGTATTAGCGGACTGACATGCGATGAATTGCTTTTTTCTGCACATAATTATGATGCAAATGATGCATCCTATGAAATGAAGGACAAAGTGTCAGTATTTTSTATTGTTGGTCAGTGAATATGCTAACATGTGGAAAGTTTTATGAGATGTTGAAATAAAAAAAACTTATTTAATTGCTAATATTTCACTGTTATGTAATAAAATGGTCAAACCTGACCTGTTTTGGGGGCGGTGTATCTTCAATTCAAACAAGCAGATATCTGAATTTTCTATTTTCAGAACTACAGGGAACACAATAATCATTAGAGATAAATCTAATGTGATCCATCTTATTGAATGTTTTTATTACTACTAATAATTAATTTTAACCTAGATAGCAAGCTAGCAAATACTAGCTGGGACTTTTTGTGTACTGTGTAATTTCTTCATATTAGTGCATATTACTGGTATTTTCGCTGACTAATACCTTTGGTGGTAGGACTACAGTAGAATTAGTTGCAATTTACATTATAGTGATTTTTCCTAAACATACTATGTCTTCTTTGACACTCAGCTTGGAATGAATGTACTTGARGTGCCATATTTTAAAGATGCAGGTTATAATGTTATAATGTGGAAATCATACAGCTTCAATCGTACCTTAGAAAGCTGGTTGGTTACAAAACGTAATACACATTTTCCTTTATCGTAGACTTCTGAAACCTTTTTTTTCTGGTTCAGAATAATTAGCTCCGCCTCTTAGCTGGAACAGACGGACCTGCTCAGCTCCTTTTCTGAGAAATATAGGGAGTATTTTTTTTTTTTGTGTGTGTGTAGGGAAGAAGGACAAATACTGTGGTTTTACCTAGGAAGATTTATGAGAAACTGCTTTGAGATTCAACTTCCTTTAGCGTAATTGTGTGAATATATAGAAATAACAAAACACAATCAATACCCTACAATGGTAAAAATAACAGAAATCATGGAAAAAATGTTTATTGTATGTTATTATTATTATTATTATTATTATTATATAATGGTAAAAATAACAAAACATATAAAAGTGGATAACTAATTCAAATAAGCTTATTTATTTATTTATTTACACATTTAGTTTCTTTGTGCAACATTAAATTTGTTATTTGGAACTAGCTATTTGTTCTAGAAAAAAAAATCTAATCTCTTATTTTCCATAAGAGCGGTGTCTTTGGTTAATTTCTGGGTCATTACAACAATAAAGGCATTAAAATAAATCCATTCTCTTACCTAATATATGAAATATTGTTTATAATAAAAGTGTTGATGCTGTATTTCCTTCAGTGCTGTTTGTAGAAACACCAGGAGTATGAGCTTCCTGTTTCACACAACTAGTTAGTGATTTACAACATGGCGAGCACGATAGTGTTCAGCTTGTAGGTTAAAACTTTGGAACGTTTGAGCAGAGTGTACAGACAAGGAAGTGAAAGGACTAATGGCAAATGGCATTGTGTGTGTAATRTAGGAAATGGTTAACCGAAATGAAAATTGACTAACATTTCGATAAATGAGRTTTGAACTAAAAATATCATTACCATCATCATTCCATCCAAAGTGGCCTTTCCCTTTAAGTTTCCTTGGGTTTCTATACAAGTTCTTTTATACAGCCAAGCCTTGATCCTAATGTTGCTCCTATCAGACTGTAATCTTCTTTTCTGCTCTCCAGTTCCTCTTTCCACCCCCGTGATTGAGCTAAGCTACAACGGCACTCTTGTGGAAGACCAGGACAACATCACTCTGACCTGCACCGTGAAGACGGGGACTAAGCCTGAGTTTGAGTGGTTCAGAAACAACCATGCCGTCACCACAAGCAAGCGCCATGTGTTCTTGCAAAATAAAAGCGTCCTGTTCATTAGCCCAGTGAAGAAGGAGGATATCGGCACATACAGCTGCTCGGTCAGGAACCCCATCAGTGAATCCCAAAGTAAACCCATGGATCTCAGTGTGTACTGTGAGTGTTACACTTTTCGCTGTTCCCTCACATCATTTCCGTTTCACATCTGGTTTTAATTTCATGCCCATATATCCTCTTCAGTCACATTTTCCAATAAATCATTTTGGGTCGTGTCCAGCCAGTTCCTCTTCTCACATATCAGCYAGATAATGTTTACACTCTAGCAACATGCTGTCTGCTGAGATTATACTGTATCTGTGTAAAACATAAGCACATTAGTACTGGTAGATATTAGTCATAACTAATAGCAGGGGGGATGTTATGAAATCATTATTCTTAATAAGGAATAAAACATGATTGCAGTGTTTTTAGATAAACATCATCACACTACTGTTGGTGTAATTAGTTATATTTAACTAATATATATATATTTATATTAGTAACTTAGTAACTCATATTCTCAGAGTCTTAAAGTTACAATAACTTTATTCTGACTTAGAAAAAAAAGCAATGACCCTGGACACTTCTTTAACAATGACATTTTTTAAAATCTGCTTAATCATGCAGGTCCGTGTGAATGAGCTGGTACTAATAAAAACTATAGCGTGTTAGAACGGCAACATTATTATAAACCCGTCATCTGCCTTGGAGCAGTGGAACTAATGTCAGAGCGGCTGTTGTGGAAAATCCGTTAACACCTTTAGATGAATCGGAAGGTGTTAACTGACATTATTATTTTGGACATAAAACATCTTTAATGTATTATATTACTGTAAGCGCTATGTTGAAGTATAATTATAGCATCCGAGTAGTGCTGTTCATGTTATCATTATTTGCATAACTTTTCTTTAAATCAGTTTTTTCAAACAATTTAGCAGTGGATATTTATGGAATCCTATTTTTGCAAAGTGTTATATATAAAAGATTTTTCTTTTATTCCAAGATGAGAAGATTTTAGTTTAAATTATATACATTATTATACTTATACCTAATCAAAAAAAATATTTTTTTACCTTATTGAACTGATCAAGCTGATTTGTTCTGGTATTTATATACACTAATCAACAACAACACTAAAGGAAAGGAAAGTAAAGTCTTTATTTTGTCACATATACATTACAGCACAGTGAAATTCCTTCTTCGCATATCCCAGTGTAACTGGGGTCAGAGCGCAGGGTCAGCCATGGTACAGCGCCCCTGGAGCAGTTAGGGTTTACGGTTGAGCCTTGCTCAAGGGCCCAACAGTGGCAACCTGGCTGAGCTGGGAATCGAACCACCAATCTTTTGATCAGTAACTCAGTCCCTTAGCTCTCTGAGCCACCATCATCGCCAAGTGAACTGCATAGCATCGATCCTCATTTTCCTATATTTATCATCCCACAGAAAAGCCAATGTGGCCAAATGCCGAAACAAGTCGAGGCTGAATATGATCGAAAATGATCAGAACACCCAGCGCACCACAGCCTGCTGTTTATGACTTATCAGGAAAATAGTTTAGGGTTGTTGATCCCGGCTCCAAACTCCAAAGATCTCAATCTGATCACGCACCCACGGGAAGGTTATGGATTGGATAGTGGATATTGGTCTTAATTGGGCTTAATTTGCATTTTAATATTAAGGCTGATTGGTGTAAATGATTGATTTTGTATATTTGTAAGCAATATTTTATGACTAATAGGTAAGATGTCCCTGCATTATTTACTGCAATAATAAACAGACGTTACACCAGGTTACCAGTTAACAATTGCAAACATGTTAATGAAAAAAGTAGGTCCTAATAAGAAGAGGAAATGTATTAATATATTAATATTGTTCGACTAAAAGCCAGTAGTTCTGGCTGTAATTCATTCAAATATGTTATTGTTCATATAGTAGCAAAAAGCTAAAATATTGTTGATGGTGTGTGTACGTTGGTGTAAAGAGATTCATATAGCATTTATAGAAGAGTCTCCAATGTCATTGCATCAGTAAGTTTTCAACTAGGGGACTTTGCGTTTTTCTGTTTTCTTTGTAACATAATGAGCTGTCTTCATGAGAGAGAGGAAAAAAAGAGACACTAGTGAGAAAAATATTGTTTACAGCTGCTTTAGAATAAGTTTGAATTAAAAACAATATGCAACAATTATATAATTAAAGTACTAATTTGCAATTTGCTGCATTATAAGAGGAATAAAACTATTTAGGCTAGGATGTTATTAGAAAGTAATTTAAAAAATGGGAAAATACTGATATTACACCCCCATATCATTGATTATTTTCTGTCATGTTATCTTTTATTCCGTTCTTACTCATAGCTCAAGTAATTCTGATGTCTTAATACAAAAGTTCATAGTTCATCACGTTCATAAAGTAAAAACTGTAAGCTGATCTGATCTAAATGTGGGCAGTTAACGTTAATGAGTTTCCCTCCGTCAGATGGCCCCTACAACCTGAAAGTGAACTGTGAGCAGGGTCTGAAGACCGGCGAGGTGTTCACTGTAAATAAGGGTGAGATGGTGTTTTTCGACTGCCTGGCCGACTCGAACCCTCCCAACACCTGCGTGTGGATTGCCAGAGACGACAAYGGCACAGAAGTGCTCATGACCGGCCCTCGTTTCGAGGTGGCGTCTCACACTCTGGGCCACGCCACGAACTTCTTGTGCAGGGCTTTTAACAACGTGACCAATAAACAGGATGAGACTCAATTCACGCTCGTGGTGGCCAATCTCGGCAAAGGTAATGATTGGATGATATTAATCTGGATATTCATGATGATGTTCTGTTTGACTTTGTCAGGAGAGATATTAGTTCCCAGCCATGGCTGAGCATGTGTAATGATTATAATGATTTGGCAGGGGGGGGCTCTGATAAGAACGCCGTATGCCTAACAAAGGGCCAGCGTTTTTCAGTTGCTAGGCACGTATCACAACACCTTATGAGAAATATGTGTTGCATGGAAAGCAAATAGATGCGAACAGCTGTTCCAAGAACCTGCTGCTGTTTTTAAAAGCATCTAAATTYGCAGTTTTATGCTTAACCTCAGCTTTAAATTTCAGAGCTATTGAAAATCAGAAAAAAACAAACAAATTCAATTTGACTCCTATTGCAAGTACAGTATTTATGCATATTCGTCCGGGGGAAAAGTAGATCATTAGAGACCAGTGATCTTATATTATTGTATGAATTTCCATAGATGAATGGGAAAATCTTTATTCTAAAGACACAAACAAACCACACTGATAATTAGTTACTGCATTGTCTATCTATATATTATTTAAAAAATAGGCCTATAAATAGAGTAAAAATAAATAAATAAAAAAATAAAAAAATAAAAATTAGAAATCTGTTTCCAGGTAGAGAAAATCTTGTCCAGGAGGAAACTGCCGTGTCCACTTTATCCGTCATCGCAGTCTTCTCATTACTCATTATTGTCTGCATGCTAATTGTGCTCTTCAAGAAGTCCTGCCATCCGAAAAAAGGTACTTCTGACCTCCCCAGATAGTGCTTTGTTTTGTGTGTGTGTGTGTGTTTAGTGTTGTGCTTGGTAGTGTTTGCGAGCTGAGTGCACATACTGAGTGCAGGTCTGTCATTAGTTGTTTTCTAGAAAGTCTCACCCAGCCAAGCTGTTCTGGGATTTGAGTTTAAGCAAATGACAATTTATTCGGTAATTTGACTGCAGCTAGGAGCACGCCGAGGTGTGTAGGCTTTATCCAAATCAGCTCGAGTTCATGAGAAGAGGAAGTCCTGACTTTTTATTAGAATTGTTTTTCAACTTCCTTTCATGGCTATGATCTCATATCCAATTATATATTTTCTCTCCTGTGCAGTGTTCATGAAAGTCTACAGCAGGTAAGAGAACTCGGGCTTGATTCAATATTTACAGAGAGATGTATTTACTTTATTACTCGATGCTTAAATGATGTCTGTTTTGGTTCCTCCTTCTTTAGGCCTATCCCAGAACAGAAAGGTCTACATCGTTCAGGTAAGCACCCTACATAATTTACTCACTAATGCAGCAAGTGTATGTGTGTGTGTTGTTAAGCGGTGCTGTGTACATAACTACTGGTCACACAGACGTATTACAGCCACTTTTATCGGCTTCAAAAGTATTACCCGTAATTACCGAGTACAGGCTGTAGTCAGTGTAAGCCATAATTTGAAGCTTCATGATGTCATCAGTTTCGATGCCTGTCCGGTTTCGGATACGTTCGGTGAAAGTCAATACTAGTGCATGAGCTTGTTTTTCAGACAAAGCGAAAGCAGTAAATAGACATGTAAATAAGGAGTGCAAGCACACATAGTATGTACTAAGAAGACTGAGATGCAGTACAGCTAAAGGGAAAAAGAAATATATATATATATATATATAATTATATATAATTAATATTAATAATAGCTATTCTATAAATAATAAAATAACAATTGTACTACGATTTACATGAAAGCAAGCCTTTATAAAACATTACTATTATTGACAATATTAACATTATAAATATTTTACAAATATTTTTATAAATTGTGAATAATAATATATTTGTATATAATGATAAAATATAATAACATTATTATTAATATTAATATTAAT
>QMIH01000507.1:247068-261793 GCA_003987875.1 Clarias batrachus
AAAAACCACTGGCGATGCTGGTCAATGCCACCTTCCTTTATTTCTTCCTAGCATCACTTGAATATCATTTTACTCTTTAAACATTTTATAAGACCCTTAACGAATGGGAATTATAATTATAATCCAATCATATCTTTTCCAAGGTGATTTTCGTTATTTATTTACAACATATTCCACCAGGGTCCACAGTTTTGTATATAGCTTCTCTTGTTTTTGTTACCGTTACTTTCTTGTCACTGACGTTCAGCTTTAGTTGTATTACAGGATATCTAAAAAGCTTTACAACAATTATGATGTGATTTCGGTATCTGTTCATACGTTACCGGCTTAATCGATACCCGAGAGTATTTATATATTTATATACGGCAATATCAAATGCAGACTAGCCACTGCTCCATCTGTTATGCATGTAAATGTATGAAAGTTTCTTAATCTAATACTGTATTTCTTTTTTTTTTTTTGCACATGTCATACATTGTCATAGAATTCAAATATGATCTGTATATTACTTTGGATGCAATTTGTTGCAAATATTCACAGCGTTTAAGAAAAAAAAAAAGCTCTTTATTTTGACAATAAAGATTTATACCAGTTGCATGTTGATTATTCCGTAGTGCTGCTGAAGGCTCAATTCTGATTGGTCAGAATCTATTGAGTATTTTTCTATACCAGGTGATCTTATATGGCAAGAAATAAAACAAAAAATAGGAATTAGGAACTGCTATAATAAAAGTGATMACCAAAACTTACATATTTCAGGCTCAAACCCATTAAACATAACTTTAAAGGGGATGCACCTTGTTTACTTTATTAAAAATAAATAAATAAATAAATAAATAATAATAGAAAAATGCTGAGCTACATGTATAAAAAGAATAATACACTTCGAACCATGGGTTTGCCTTTCACGTTTCGTTACTTATTTATTGTACCATGAATAGTTTGTCCTCAGGCCCTGTCTGCTCTATCAGGAGTCCAAACAAAAGAAACGACAGAAGGTTTAGGACATGATTCCAGCTGGGCTCTTCCCTCGAGCCGTGGCATTTATTAAAAAATAATAATAATTATAATAAAAAACTCTGGAAGCATGAATATATCTAAGACATCTAATCAAAGCTAATTTTAACAAATCGCATTAATACCAAGGTTGTACAAGGGTCTATGGTCACCGGGTCTATGGTCACCGGTTCAATCCTACTTTTTTTAGGTGATGTCGGTGTTTCTAGGTCAACCTCAATCAGATCCTTTTTACTTTCATTTCATTTATTATCGATGCATATGGTGCACTTATAATCCTGACAACTAAAAGGCACTTTGGTATACAAGGCCGGTTTAGTGGAAGCGAGTCATAATACTGCTCGTAACAGAATAAAGTGTACGTGTGAGCAGGCTTTATGGTGGGAGACCATCTGTTCACTGTGTGCTTTGCAGGAGGAGCAGAGGAATTACAGCAACAACTGTCTGCAGCTCCAACCACTCCCTCATTTGACAGGCAAATCATCAGCGCTGCCATTGTCTTTATTAACCAAGAACTAGAGCAGTAATATCTACTCTATTCAACAGTCCTCACTCCAGAAACATTGGAGAAACAATAAGACCAATTTTCCAGTTGCTGCATGAAGATTTCAGTGTCTTCAGAGTTTCCTAACTATTTAATTCCCATTCCTGGCAACTATGAACACATTAGGTCTTCTATAGTTATGGAAAACTCTGTAGACACKTGTTTATATAGTTCTACTATGTGGCCAAAGGTTTGTGGATCAGTGACGATCAAACCCATACGTGAGCCTTCTCCAAGTTGCTGGCACAATGTGACAAAGTTGGAAGTGCACAATTGTATGTGATGTCTTCCAATGTTGTAGCATTACAGTTTCCTGGATGAAGCTCAAAGTTCATCCAGCATGACAACTCCCCTGTGTACACAGTGAGAACCATGGAGGCAAAGTTAAATCTGGAAGAACTTGACGAGGATGGGGAGGGTGGGTAATTTTTGACCACTGTGGCAGGCGATTCTGTGGCATCAGCGGCAGGGTAAGAAGGTAGAGTGACATGGAGCATAGTAGCCAAGAGGGGCATGGTGGCAGAGCAAGGCATGGTGCCATAGGATGTTTTTAGTAGAGATCTTGGGAGAGCAGGGCATGGTGGCAAAGTGGTGTTCTCAGAAAAGCATGGTGGCAGAGCAAGGCATGTTGCCATAGGGTGTTTTTAGCAGTGATATTGGCAGAGCAGGGCATGGTGGTAGAATGATGTTTTCAGCAGGGCATGGTGGCAGAGCAGAGCATGGTGGTTTTGTAATCAGGGAATGGGGAAAAGAAGATAGAGCAACATTCTCTGTGGGGCATATCGGTAGACCGGGGCATGATGACAGGGCAAAGCATTGTGGTCTAATGGTGTTCTAAGCGGGCGTGGTGGAAAAGCATGGTGGCATTGCATGGAGTAAGGAGGGTTAGGAAGGTTAGGTGTAAGGCATATTGGCAGAGTGGGTCATGGAGGCAGATTGGAACACATTGGCACAGCAGAGTACGGTGGTATAGGGGTTTTCTAAACAGGGTATGGTGGTAAGAAGGTAGAGCAACATTCTCTGTGGAGCATATTGGTGGGGGAGCATGGTGGGAGAGTGGAGCATGGTAGCTTAGTGGTTTTCTAAACCAGTCATGGTGAAAAGAAGGTTGAACAACATTATCTAAGGAGCATATTGGCAGAGCGGGGCATGGTGGTATAATGGTGTTCTACACAGGGCATGGTGGCAAAGAATGGTGGCAGTGCATTGTGTTAGGAAGGTTGAGATATTGGCAGAGAATGTTATCTCAACCTTCCTAACACAACGCACTTTCACCATTCTTTGCCACCATGTCCTGCGCTTTGTGTTAGGTCTTATGGTATTTTAAGCAGGACATGGTGGCAGCATGTGGTATTGAGAAGGTAGAGCAATGTTCTCTCTGGGGTATATTGGCAGAGCAGGGCATAGTGGTAGAATAGGGCATGTTGGCAGAGATGAGCAAGGGGTTATAGAGGTTTTCTAAGCAGGGCATGGTGGTAAGAAGGTAGAGCAACATTATCTCTGGGCATATTGGCAGAGCGGGGCATGGTGGCTGAGTGGTGCGTGGCAGCTGGGTAGAGCACTATGGTATAATGCTAACACCTCTGGACCCAGTTTTATTGTCACTCCATCATAGTACAGTAACTGCACTAGTTAAGATTGCAAACGACTTGTTTTTAGCTTTGGACCAAGGCTGCATCTCGATACTAGTCCTACTTGATCATAGTGCTGCATTTGACACTGTAGATCATAGTATTCTCATTGATTGTTTACAAAATCACATAGGTATTCAGGGACAGGCTTTAAAATGGTTTAGATCATACTTGTCTGATTGATACCATTTTGTAGATCTAAAGGAAGAACCGTCTGGTGTAATGCCAGTGAAATATGGAGTCCCACAAGAGTTAGTTTTAGGACCTCTGCTGTTCTCAATATACATGCTTCCCTTGGGTAAGACATGGGATTCGTTTCCATTGTTATGCTGATGATATCCAATTATATATCTCAACTAAACCAGATGAAATACCCAAGTTGTCTAGACTAACTGAGTGTGTCCAGAACATACAAGATTGTATGATCAATAAATTCCTTTTACTAAATTCAGATAAGACAGAGATATTATTGACCCAAAAACCAGTACACAACAACATTAGTATTGGAATAGCCTTCCAGACAGTGTTCGGGTCTCAGACACAGTTTCCCAGTTTAAAAGTACAGTAGACTCAAGATGCATCTTTTTAATCTGGCATACACGTAACTCATCCCATAACCTCATACTTCGGTACATCTATCCTGAATGGCAACTATGCTAATTCTCTCCATCTGTTCTGTATTCCTCTACCCATTCCGAGGCATCTGGAGATTGTGTCAGCTTCAGTAGAAAGAGGCTGCGAGGTTCCAGAGGCATCCAGAGAAGGACCAGCTCCAGCTGGATTCTGCTTTATGATGGTTGGTGCTACACATGCTGCTCCTGTGCTTCTAGTGATCCAGACCCCCATCTGCCCTCTGCACCTGCTGACTCATCCCTGTGCTGAACTGGACTCCATGTTAATTTAAAGAACTTCTGTTATATTGAAGTTTCAGCTGCATAACACACATGATGTTAAATAATTTTTATCCGTTATCACCCAAATGAGGATGGGTTCCCTGATTGAGTCTGGTTCCTCTCAAGGTTTCTTCCTATTGCCATTTTAGGGAGTTTTTCACTCTTGGCTTGCTCATCAAAAACATTTTATTCATCATTCACTCATTCATCTCATTATTGTCTAGACACATTTTTTTCACACATACACACTTCCATAAATTTTCTTTTTAAACACATTTTTTGTCAAGCTGCTTTGAGACAATGAACATTGTTAAAAGCGCTATATAAATAAAATTGAATTGAATTGAATTGAATTTCAGTGTTAATATGTATTATTACCACGATCCAGTGATCTACTGTCAGACCACTGCAGTCATAAATGATATTTAGACGTGTCAATAAATCGTGATAATCCTAAGAAAATTATATTGTTTTTGAARAATGATTCTTGTGTTAGAAAAATGAAAACGTTTCTATGATTTGGGTACAAATTTGAGGAACTGTAGTTTTCAATTGCTTTTGAATCATTTTTATACAGTTGTTTAGAACTATATTTCCTACATAAACTCATTTTCACACAAATACACCAGCATGTCAGTGCTTCCGAGAATGTGTTTAGTGTAAACGTTTCCTGGAGATGGAGCGTCTGTGACCAAAAAAAAAAGGTGGGGGACGGGGGATTTTTTTGGGGGGGGAGTTGTTCTTTCATCATAACTGTCTTTAGCCAGAAAAAACAACTCACAGGTAAACATATAAAGTGACACTGATAGTCAATGTTGTTTTATATGATAGATGGAACGGGTACAGCGAAGTGCAAAAGTTTGCATACCCACAGGGAAAAAAACACAGACATTTATTTTACATCAACATGTTATTTAGTGTTAGGTTTCATCATCTTTCGCTTATCACATATTCATTTCATTAGTTGTTTACCAGGTCCATGTGCCGCACCTTCGGGTCATCACTTTTGTACCCAATCACCGCGGAGTTGTCAGAAACCTTCTGAACTTAGCAGAAAGTCTGTATTGAAAGTCTGTGGTATACACAGGGATGAGGAATGGGGACGAGCATCATGGTTCCTTGCAGTTTTCTCCCTCTTCCTTTTCACTCTTTATGTAGATTTTCAGTACAGTTTAGATCTTTTCTATGTTCAGGAATGTGCTTGCTGATTATTTATAGTATTTATAGAATAGAGTCTTATTATCGCTTTATACTGTAGAATGACATGCTGTATAATAAAACTGCAATATGTATAAACTGCATATAAATGACTGTCAAGTCTGTATGTTTGGGAGCCATGTTTAACATGATAGATGCATAACATCTGGAAAACACCATTTTTATGTTTACAACAAAAAAAGAAAATGTTCATTTAGTTGGACATGGTAYAAAATTGTTTTTTTTCTTTTTAGAATTTCATATGAGCTCACAACATTTTCTCCCAAATACACTGTCTATATTTCCCTTTTTGATATTCAATATGGTGAAGYAGTGGCTTAGTGGTTAGCACTTGCATCTCCAGGGTTGGTATTCAGTTTCCGCCTCAGGTCTGAGCACATGGAGTGTTCGTGTTCTGCCTGTACTTGGTGGGTTTCCTCCCACAATCCAAAGACATGCAGGTTAAGCTAACTAGTGTTTCCAAATTGCCGGTAGTGTGTGAATGACAATCAGGTGTTGAGCTGGCAACCCGACTACTTAAGTATATCGGGTATATCTTCAGGGTTGGGAGTATTCCTCACCTAGTGTGCTGGATGGCACGTGGACGGACCAAATTACCAAAAATGACCAACTATAGGACCATTATAATCATTCTTTTTCTAGACCCCTTCTTGTTTAAAAACATTGATTACATTGTAGTAATCGAGGTCCTAAAAATGACAGTGAGAAAGAATTGCAGTGTACACAGTAGTAGACTGTGATAGTAGTCTCATATGGTTATGGTTTGTTGAGGTTGGCTTGATCTTGTTTTTATATGCTTGACTACATGCATATATTCATTTATTACACACATCCCTTTTGAACTAATWATGATTATAATGATTATATAGGTCTTGTTATTAGCCWAAAAAGCCTTGATTAATCTATGGCACAGTGGCTTAGTGGTTTCCACCTCCAGGTCCTGGGTTTGGTTCCCATATTGGGTATGTGTGCATTGAGTTTGCATGTTCTCTCCKTGCTTGGTGGGTTTCCTCCAGTTTCCTCCCTCAGTCCAAGGACATGCAGAGTAGGCTAATTGGCATTTCCAAATTGCCCATAGCATGGAAATGTGCATGTGCATGTGAATKAGTCCTTYCACGGTCGTACAAAATGATCATTTTTTAAATTCCAAAAAATCTTTTTATTGTATTGTATTTTATTTTATCTTATTTAATTTTTACCCCCCCCTCCCATTTAGTACTCTTTCCTTTCTACTGGATAACAACAATGAGCAACTGTAACCAAGAATAAGCAATTTCCCTCTGGGATTGATAAAGTTCTTTGAATCTTCAATCTTGAATCTAAGACTTTATTATGAAATATGAACCTGCTTCTTTTGGTACGTCACTGAAATGTGATAAAATTGATAAATGCATAATCAAATAATATAAAGTTGCATGTTGTTTGTGGTAGATGTTTTCAATAAAAAAAATAAACATTTGATATATTTGTAAAGAATCACAATGAAGGAAATCTAAGTTATGTAGAACAGTGACACTTAATGTTTGGAGAATGCTTTGAAGAGAGCCAACCTACATACAATCTCAGGTTACAGTAGTGTGCGCGACAAGTGAGCATTGCTGCCATCTGGAGGGTGTGTAGCGCAACAACTGATTATTATTATTATTATTATTATTAATATTTGATTAATAAGGTGGAGCATAATTTATTGAAAAAATCTTGCATGGGTAATCACAAAATTTGAAAGACACATAAATGTCTATTAATGTCACATAATTTATGAGGCAGAATTTGGGTTGTAGTCCTATGCAAGATGTAGTCATATGTAAGATAAGTTTGTGTCTCAAGAATCATGAAATGTGCACACAAAATGAAGAGTAAATTTGAAAATCTATTTTATTTATTATTATTATTTATTTTTAATTAATTTAATTAATTWATTTATTTTCTTTTGACAAATTTCGAATATTATATATTGTATATATACAGAGTCAGTCAAAAAGAAATATATACTGTACAGTACATACTTCAGGAATTTTATATATATATGAAATAGCCTAATTATATATATAAAATTAGGCTATTTCAAATGTTCTAGAGTTATACTGTGATGTGTAGGGACCACACTCTTAAAAAAATAATAACGTGAGAACGACTGTAGCCGAACGTAAGGTTAAACTACATATCCCATACGGCGCCGCGRTATTCTTCCTGTCACGTGATGTAGAAGAAACATGGCAGCTGTCTGGCATAGCAACATCTGATTCGCTGTTTGTAATACATTCATGTCTAAACGCTGTTTATTGTAGTTCCTACAACTGACGCTCGTTCGCTTTACGATGCAGAAAATTAAGTCTTTAATGGCCCGACAGGTGAGTCATAATAACGCGTTTATATTTGTCTGTTTCTGTTTATTATTTGACATTTTGACTGTCAGAGCCCTGAGGAGTCCGGAAGTGCTGTTAGCGAGCTGGTTGTGCAGTGAGGCTGTGTGTTAGCTGTGTGTTAGCTGTAAACACTGACCAGCTTGTCCAAATGTCGTTTCATCTTTTATAGGTTTGGGATCGTGTACGGTTTAAAAGATTACGTTCTTCACTTAGGTTACGGGCTAAGCAAGACGGGATTTATCTATCTGTGTGTGTGTGTGTGTGTGTGTGTGTGCGCGCGCGCGCGCCCGTCTAGGGCATCTGCGACGCGCGTCACCTTTAACAAACATCTGCAGTGTAAACCTGATCAGAGTCATGTTACTAATGCAGAATGAGAGATCTCAATCATTAATGTGTATGAAGTAGTATTATTCAGGGTTGGAAATGTATTATTATCAGGGTCTAGAGCTTGACTTGGGGGTTGTTCATCACTTACCCAGTAATCCAGGCCAAAACAAGTGCACTAGCCTTTATTCCTGTGAAGATAACTGATATTCTGCGTTTAATGTTTTTTTAGAACTGTGAGACTTCCATGCTGATTTTGCATTCTATCTATCTATCTATCTATCTATCTATCTATCTATCTATCTATCTATCTATCTATCTATCTATCTGTCTGATCCTAACAGGGCTTGAAAAGCCCTCAAGAGAGTATGGCGGATATGAGTCCTATGGAGAGCTTCAGGGTTCCGAGTAAGGTGAGTTGACTATTTTACTTTAACTGCTTTTGATCTTTCAAATGAACTACATGTTGGTGGCACGGTGGCTTTGCACCTACCGGGTTTGGGTTCGATCCCCGCCTCGGGTCTATGTGCATGGCGTTTGCATGTTCTCCCCGTGCTTGGAGGGTTTCCTCCAGCTACTCTGGTTTCCCCCCACAGTTCAATGACATGCAGGTTTGGTTACCTGGCGTTCACAAATTGCCCACAGGTTGTGCGATGGATTCGCACCTTGTCCAAGGTGTATCCCACCTCGTGCCCTGTGATAGGCTCCAGGCCTTTTAACTGTATAGATGATGAGTGAATGCATATGTGTGATTGAGTGATGCAGTGTGTAATCAGGAGTTTTCCATCTTATATTAGATTCTATTTATAAAATAAAGGCTTTCATTGTGGAATATTAGGCAGATGGCTTGATTGTAACAATGCATGGATCAGCTGTAAAACAACTCAGAAAAACTGACAAATCRTGAGTAATTAAAATAAATAATTACTGTATATTTCTGTTATACACATGCAATCAGGTTATGAAGACACCCAGTTACTAGTATGGTGTATAACAGGTTTAATCTGGTTCAGACATAACACTATTATTAAAAAAAGGAAGAAGAGAAGTGTCTTTTAATGACCATCAAGTGCATTGAATTTCTGGGTGTCATAATTTCCCTTTCAATCTTTCCTTGTTTCATTGGTTTTAAAGGTCTGAGGCAGTCTGAGGCAAGATCTGGTATTATTATAAAAAAAGTCTTAAACTTTTACAGTAGGTTGCACGTTTAGTTTTTCGATAACAGTTATTGTGATAAGTTTACAGTACACAGCTGTATTATGGGAAAACATCTTGTTTCTTTTTTAAACTGGCACCAAATGGGGATCTAACTCGRCAGTGGACGGATTCCTCAGTGCTTTTTTTCACATAACCACAAATAAGTGATTTATGAACATAATGGAGTCACAGGTGCATACATGTAACACTTGTGCTGGTTCTCTCTATTCAGTAGGTTTCCAGATTATTATTTTTGTGTTATACTGTACATGGTAATTTCATCAATAATAATAATAATAATAATAATAGTTTATAATGTTTGCCTCAAATGTTTGGGAATCCATGATATTGTAACTCGGGGTAGTTTGAGCTGCTACACTGGTAGGATTTGTACTAGGATAATATCTTACTTCTATTTTTTATTATTTATTTTTTACATAACTTGGTTGCTTAAGCTTTCAGTGAGACGGCTTCATTATTGCGAGGTGTTTTGGTTATTTCCGGTTATTGCCCAATACACAGAGCACAGACATGAGCGATGAATTGAAATTGGAAGAAGTTGGATAAGTATGCATCTTATAATTGATTTGGTATTAATTAGTTGGATCGTACTGAGCCCCTAAAGGGACATGGGTGGAAAAAAATAAACATTGGAGGCAAAAAAAAAAAAAAATGCGAGGCAAAAAAAAAAATAGACTAACAGGATATGGGTRAAAAAAAAAAAAAAAAGCTAGGAAAAAAGATCTCACAAACAGTTTGCGAGATAATACTCAGATTAGAGTAACACATGCGTTGTTAAACAGGCATGGAGAGAATTACTGAGTAGAAATCTGAGTAGCTTCAGCTTTTACCTTCAGCTTGGTCTAAAATATAAAGACATTCAGTTTGTACTCGGAGCGCGCCCTTTCTGTATTTTGGTGCCGGAAGTATGAGTCATGTGATCTCGATTTCTTTTCCTCCTATGTCCCGTTTTTTTTTTTTTTTTCGTGTCCCGGTTTTTAACGAAATTTTCCCCTCACATCCATGTCGTGGTCTCTGTAGGATCGCGTGTGGCATCTCAGTCTCAGACATATTTATTGCTTCTTCTTCTTTATAATAGCTACTTCACAATATGTTTAAAGMATCTTGCCTGTGCTCCTGGGTAGTATCAGATTCTCACACTTGACATGGTTGAGTGAGACTGATAATGAATAGTGTGATGCACAAAAGCCTGTATCCAATTATTTATTGATAGTGTTGCATTGCATACAGTAGCTCTATAATAAACCTAAAATAATAAACAGAATACCAACAAGGCTTGCTAAGGTTCAGTAAGTAATAAAGAAATAGAATTATTATCATTTAGCTATAGCTGTTACACATTGTTAYGACTTTCTGTGCTGTTCTGAACAGTACAGAGTCTCATGAGATTTACAATGGGTTAGTGTGAACTGTTTACTGAAATGTGTTGTAGTGTCAGTGTGTGTTACACCATGACACAGTGCAGTGCTTCTCAACCCTGGATCCTGGAGGACCACCTGCCCTGCACGCTTGAATGTTTCCCCTGCTCTGTCACACCCACATCAATTAAGGAAAGGCTGATTAGTTAAATCAGGTGAGCAAAACTAAAATGTGCAGAGCAGGTGGATCCTCCAGGACCARGAGTTGAGATCCACTGACTCAGTGAGACCACTAATACCTTTCAGTGCCTTAAATCTCTTTGTAAACCTTATTTTAACTCGATTATAAAATGTCAGCCAAGGATTCAATGTCTCAGAAGACTGTGATTAATAAAATAATTTTATTTTTCGGTTTTCCCGTAATAGCAATGTAATGCACATAACTTGGTTGCTTAAGATTTCAGCGAGACAGCTTCATTACTGCGAKGTGTTTATACTGTATTACACAGTGCACAGGCATGGGTATTGAATTGAAATTGGAAGAAGTTGGATAAGTATGCATCTTATAATTTACTTGGTATGGATTAGTTGGATTTTTTACTTACAGCTTGGCCTAAAATATGAAGACGTTCAGTGTTTATATTTTGTTAATTTATAATTTTTTTTAAATAAACTGAAATATCCATGTTGCATAAGATTTCAGACCCATCAGTTAAAATGTGGTCAAAGCACCTTTGAAACATCCCCACAGCTTGATGCTGCCATCACCGTGTTTGATTATTGATTTCATTGTTCAATATTTGTGTCATCACACCAGGAGCTTTTTTTCGAACGTCCAGCAGGCTGTCATGTGCCTTTTAATGAGGAATGGCTTCTTTCTGACTTTACCATATAAGCCTGATTGATGGAATGCTGTAGTGATGATTGTCTTTCTGTAAACGTCTCCCACCTTCACAAGGGAACCCAGGATTTCATTTATAGTGACCCTTAGRTTCTCGGGAACTTCTCCGATCAAGGCCCTTCATTCTTAGTTATTCTAGTTTGGTTGTGAAAAGACTGCTGGTTGTTCCAAATCTCTTCCACAGATGGACTGCAGTCAAGTTGTCGAAGTATCTCATGGACCACTTAAAAAAGAAAGCTAAATAATTATTGATACAGTATGTGGAACCTTAATGTAAGGAGATGTTTAGTTTGCAATTATAGAAATGTTTGGGTAACATCAGTAATTTTTCCACCACAGGAAAGTCTTAAGGACAGAGGTTCTGGTTTCTCACTAACAAGACAACCTGCATCTTATTAACCTAAAAAAAAAAGAACCAGTAAGAGAATGTGGAGAGGGAATAACAAGAATTTGTGTCTGCTATTGGTTATAGTTACATTGTCTCAAGTAACAGGAACTAATTTGTTTACTTGGCGGTTCACAATGTTAAGGATAAAAATTATTTCAGCAATTTGACAATAAATACACTTGAAGTAAAACACTCCAAGATGTGCTCTTGGTGTTGTTATTGTCCAGAAGCAGTACACAGTATTGTAAGTGCATTTCTATAATAGTTAACATGGTATTTAAGTAATTTCTGCGCTKTATATATTTTTAGCTTTCACTTAGATTACTATACTGTATTTTCTTTATTGYAAGGTCTTTTGCGACTCTAACCTAAGCATATGGCCGGATGTTAAGCATGTTAATTCATGTTAAGCGGCTATAAGGAAAGTCTGTAAGACCCTAAGTCTTTATAGCGTCATGTTGCAATACATAGTWGATAGCCTGTTTCGAACCTCATGTACCAGTTTTATGCCCTGTCATTACTGGTAAGGGGCAGTGGTGACACAAACAGTAAAGGCTGTGGGGTTACTGGGTTACTGATCAGAAGGTCAGGGGTTTGAACACCAACACCGCAACTGTTGCCACTGTTGAGCCGTTGACCAAGACCCTTAACCCTAGCTGCTCCAGGGACACTTTATCCTGACTGACCCTGTGCTCTGACCCCAAATTCCTAACTGGGAAATGCAGGAAAAAAATAATGAGTCATTTCACTTTGCTCTAAGGTKCATGCGACAAATAACTGAATATTATATTATTGGTTTCTCTCTTATTAGTTCCCTTTTTGGGGTTTTAGACATTTCATCATTTAACATTTTTTTCATTGTATAGTCATGACCTATGATGAAGCAAAATAGGACTAGGAAACGTGGYAGCAAATACGTTCTGATGCACTGATGCCTGTAATCTGTAAAATGTGTTCTGTGACAGCTTCTAACTGTATTCATATCATAATCATCATATTGTGAAGGATTGGACTGGGTCCTTCCACAGATCCCTATACCTGGGCCAGTAGATGGCACTGTAGTCATTTAAATCCGAAAARGAGTTAGAACTTGAATGATTTGCTACAAATGAATAATTAAAAAATCTATTTAATTGCCTTGCCTAAGATGACATTGTGTTCCCTATGACAAAATTGCAAAAGTGAACAAAGCAGTCTGAGATGCCAAACAGCCAAAACGATCCAATCCGAACAGGGATCACTTATCTGTGGTGTGCTAATTTTCAATTAACGATATAATGTTTACAATTTGATGCAATAACAATGTAGACTGCAGAATACTTTGAATGCTTCATTTCTTTTCATTCACCTTTTCACTTGTTTTATTGCTTTTAGAAAATATCGATATATAGTGTGCATTAAAGTGAAAATAATGTCCAAGGGATGCAAAATTCTGGGCCGATACATTTTAAAAGAATAATTCGGCTGATAGCTGATGCCAATACTGATGTTATTTATTTGTTTGTTTGTTTTTATTTCCTGTTTTATTCCAGAAAAACAAAGAAATCTTTGGTAAAAAAAGAAAACCAGAAGCCTTTTTGCTTTGTATAAAGCTATCTACTCAAAAGGAAGAAATCAGTACTTACATAGTCCAACAAAGATCTTTTTGTGAAACATACATTAAATGTAATTAATGTAACTAAAAGCTTTTAGAAAGACTGGATATAAAACCTTTTGTTTGTATCTTCTCTTGAAATCTTATTGAAAAATGGTTTGACCACATATGTTTCTCCTGTTAAGTAAAGGTGCAGTCCTCCCACACAGCTGACATTTTCTTGAAACCAAATCAAGTGTCTGTAATTTCTGAGAGGTAGTATAGCACCACCTATTGGATRTTTTCTGAAACTGCAGCTGGTTGTTGATGCTGTGTGATCTCTGTCACTGGCATTGGGGATTTTCATCTTATTTGTTGATAGGCGAATATCAGCCTATAGTAATGTACAGCCAATAAACGGGTGCCTCATTAAATATGTCCCGCATAAGTACAACAGCAGTGATACGAGGGGGAGCAGGACATTGTCTTTCCCTTTCGTCTCATCTCAAGATGCTCTTTTAAATTAAACAGAACATAGTTGTATTTTTTTTTGATCAGCTACATTTAATAGCACTTGAGTTGAACAGCTTAGGCTTTGATTGATTCACAGACGTGACGGTGCCTTTTATGTGCAAATAGATGTTTATTCCTCTGTGTGCGGGGAACAGCGGGATGAGAGGTATTCAGATTAAGAGACCGCATTGTTCAACGGCGAGGCCTCRCACTGTAATTCGCGCATCTGTATTTTGGAAGAAAATCGAGCGAGGCCCCCRTGAACCTCTCTTGATGGCAAAACTTGACTTGTGCACCTTTTCTTCAAAACAAACAACTGGATAAGACCATAGCCTGATAAAGATTATTACACATCTGATGGAAATAAGCAGGAGCCAGAGTCATCTGAAGGTTTTACACATCACTGCTTTCTCTTAGTCTCTTTCTCCGTTAGAGCGATGATTCATACTCCTCAAACTCCTCTGTCTTCTGCACATAAATGCATAGACTCAAAGCCTCCCCCCGCCTTTCCCAAACACCCACACACTCACCCTTCTAGGTGGAATAAGGTGATGTCATCAAAAAAGAATAGTTAAAGACATTAGGTGAAGCTGAATTCATTCCACCTTTTTGCTATATTGTGCACTCGGTGTCTCAGCCCGTGTTTGACTGTCACACTCCCTCTATCATTAACACTATAAATAGTTCTATACATTTTGCAACAGTTACGCCATGTGGCAAGTGTCCTTATCTCGCTCCAGGACAAGAACGCTATTAAGAATAATGTCAAGCTTAAAAAAAC
>QMIH01000507.1:297644-326284 GCA_003987875.1 Clarias batrachus
TCACATACATAATAAATACAGTCCTTATGCTCATGGTTTTTGTACAGGGTGGGTGAAAAGTAACTAGGCATTAAAGTAGCCCCACAGGCGTCCATATTATGGTGTGAAATCTGTTCATTTATTAATTTATTTATTAGAGGTCTGCGTCGTCCGAGCCAATGTCTTGGAAAATGCTGGTCTAAACACACACACAGACACACACACACACACACACACACACACACACACACACTGTAAGAGCAAAATGTGAAGGGACATTTCTGAGACACTGTTCACCCACCCTGTACAGTTCTTGACACTAGTTTCCTTCTTTACTTTTGTCAATCCCTCACCTGCTCCAGACCTTTCGTCTGACACACTGTGGCCGTGTAAGGATCTCACTACCGTGGAAACCTAACCAGATTTTGCCTCTGTCTGAAAGTCAAGTTAGAATGAGGACAGACTGCAACGTTGTCTTTAAGAGAGCTCAGACAGTAGGAGTTAAAACAATAGGGTTAACGCTGTCAAAAAGATTTCAAAGTTTTTTTTGTTTGTTTGTTCCCTCTGTCTTCTCAGTGACTGTCACAGCTAGTGCAGAAATAGTTTTTGGCAGAATGATTTGTCCAGACGGTCTGTCGTGGTAAACAAGCATGCTGTTGAAAGGGAAGTGGGATGCAATTCAGAGCTGGTTAATGATCTTTCACAATCATGATCGTTTCTCATTACTGTTCATCAAGTGACAGTTTTTGGGTTTTCATATGTTTTTTTTCCATGCATATTGAAGGTGTGCCAATAGCTCATTATTGCAGTTGGTTTTATCTAATTGCTCAATGATGCTTATAGTAGATTACATTTATTATACACACGTGTAATCATGAGTGAGGAGATTTCGTGAACGGCCAGCGGCTAAACTGTTCAGAAACCTAGAAGTAATTGGTTATTGATGATGACAATGATGCTGCACTAGGCATTACAGTAGCTATAGTAACATAAAAAAGTAACCTACTGCACCCTTCTCAGATGATTCTAATGCTCGTGAGTGGCTTATATTTAAATAGTAACGACAGCATTAGTGTACTGAAAGGGTGCCCCTTAATTCTTTTTGTCTAAAATGATATTTTACGCAGGTGAGTTATTAAGCTTTACATTATCTTAAGTAGTGTTAAGTCTTAAATGTTAGGTACAGCTCCAGCACTTTTAGATCCATCCTCTAAATCCTGTACTGTATATCTATAATATATGACTGGTTACCATGGACAATAATTTCGACATTTCCTGGTATTTATATGAAAATTTTAGAACAAACATGATAATTATGCTGCGTGATCACCACCATGTCACTTTCAATATGCTCTCATGTTAATCAGCATGACCTTTCATACTGTATGTAATTTTTATACATTTTCATTTTACATCAGGTGCGTCACCTCACGACTATTCAGTCACACAGCAGATCATGTAGCAGCTCAGAAATACCATGTTGGATATTTAGATATTTTGATTGGGAGATCTGATATGAATTTGCTCTATAAAATATGGTCTTGATGTGATTGACTTGCTGCTCAGAAACACTCCTGAGAACTGGATGCGTTTACGTACAGTGGTTGACATGAGGTTTGAGTTCAAGGCTAGGTGAAGTGGAGCTCCAGTTTCACTGCTGATTTTTCTTCTCTTTTTTTTTTCTCTACTGCTATTGCTCATTAATAAAAACCTAAATCAGCATTCTGAGCATCTCTCTTGCAGTACTGCTTTGTAATTCAGAGCTGATCCTCTTGGGAGTTGATGTCTTTTAAAGTATATCCACAACTCCACGCCTTCAGCCTACATCGGGTTTAAATCTGGTAAATGTTGTTGCATTCGGACTGTATAAAGTCATGTGCTCATTTGGGGATATAAGTGACTTATGGAAACTGTGCCGTCCTTGAAATTGCTTTTCGCTCGTGCCGTGGTCTGTATACTAAGGCACATAAAGCGGGGGGAAAAAAAACAGACCATTTTTAACCATAAGAATGTGTATTAATTGCTTTTGTTTATTTACACTTGATTACGCTTGACTTCACCATCTTAAATTAAGAGCATATTATTCTTAAACCACGTTGTCTAATTTAATATATATTTTTTAACAGAGCTTATATTATATTATAGGCATAACTGTGACTCTATTGTATGTTATCAAATTCAAATTCAAAAATTCTAATTTTATTTGTCACATACACAGTCATACAGAGTACGATATGCAGTGAAATGCTTAGGCGACTGCCCGTGACCTTAGAATAAAAACTATTTAAGACTATTTACACGAAAAAGAATATAACAAAGAACGTAGAAATAGATTTAACTAAGCATAAAATAATAAAATATATGTACAGTAAAATTCTACAATAAGAAAAATATAAGAAAATAAAAATATAAGAGAATAAGAAAATAAGAAAACCTGGGTGCAAATGTAGAAAAAATATATATCTGATATAAGAAATATAATAAAGCCTAGGTGAACCTAGGTGTACAGTATGGWAAAATATGGAATATAAATAGAGATGTCCATAAATAGAGATGTCCATAAATAGAGATGTCCAGGGGGTGTGCAAGTATGCTATAAAGTGTTTTGTACTTAAAGTGACTTGTGCTATAGAATAAATAATGATGTAGTGTGAAGGGTGTGCAAGTTTTGTCCCAAGAGACCAGTAGGTAGAGTTATCTACTACTAGAGAGTAGATAACTACTACTAGGTAGTAGAGTTATCGTAGGTAGTACCTGGTATTTATGTACGTATGTGGTTATTACAGGTCCTAGTTTGCTACCTGTATTTTAAAAGCATGCAGGGTAAAATCTACCACCTGTACAACTGTGTATCTGGAACTACAATGCAATCAATATGCAATATACAGTACACACTACTTTAAGTATGAGTGAGAAACAGTGCCTACTAAGAACCTTGAACATTTCATGTATCAGAACTGATGCTGTTACATGGAGAAATGATTTCCGTTTTTTTCTGGGAAGATTCTGATCGATTCCGACAAATGGCCCAAATATAATATACATTATTCATTCACATATCAAGTCTGCTTGTGAATGATGCTACAAGCTTGGCACACCTTTCTTTTGGAAGTTTCTTCCATTCTACTTGGCAGAATTGTTCAAGGTCAACCAGGTTAAATGGGCAGGGTCAGTGCACAGCCATTTTCAGGTCTCTCCAAATATGCTCTTATGGGTTCAGGTCCAGACTCTGACCTGATCACTCCAGGACATTCCCAGAGTTGTTCTGAAGCCACTCCTGTGTTATTTTGGCATTATGTCTCACTTGTTGAAGTGTTAACCTTCCTAACACACAGCATGACTGCAAAACAATTCCTGCTATCGGTTATCACCCAAATGAGGATGGGTTCCCTGTTGAGTCTGGTTCCTCTGGTTCCTCTGGGTTCTTTCCTTGCCACTGTTGTGCTCAGCTTGCTCAACAAGGACTAGCTAATCATTTTGATTCATACACATTTTTCACATTTCATACAAATTTCCATCATTTTCTTTTGATTGTGTAAAGCTGCTGTGCGACAATGACGATTGTTAAAAGCGCTATACGATTACAATTGAGTTTAATTGAATTTAATCCCAGCCTGAGATCCTGTGCTGCAATGATGGTTGTCCTTGTGTAAGCTTCTCCCATTTCCAAAAGGGAACTCAGGATCTCATTTCTAGTGACCCATAGGTTCTTGGTTACCTCCCTCACCAAGTAATGCTCGATTACTCT
The DNA here is from genome assembly GCA_003987875.1 of Clarias batrachus. NCBI lineage: Eukaryota > Metazoa > Chordata > Actinopteri > Siluriformes > Clariidae > Clarias > Clarias batrachus. The sequence goes on from QMIH01000507.1 coordinate 301,372, forward strand.
GGTTGGGCAGCCAGATGTGAAAAGACTCTCTGTTGTTTCACACCCCTCCCATTTAAGAATGCTGGAGGCTATCATGCTTTTGAATGCTTTCAAATCTCCAGAAGGTTTCTTGTATGCTTCTCCATATCACAGGATTGTCTTGATACAATCTTGTCCCATCGGTCTTCTGTCAACCTCATGGATTTGTTCTCACTCTGGCATGCGCAATCTACTGTGAGACCTTATATACATGTAGACTGACGCATGCTTAGTAGCTTCAAATAAGGCCCAATGCAGTCAGTTAGTTGCAGGTGTGACTCCAGTCAAGTTGTAGACACATTTTAAGGACCACTGATAGGTGTAGGAAGCACCAAAGCCCAACTACAAATGGTCTGAATACTTGTGTAAACTTTCTTTCAGCTGCTCCTGTCCCGGGGTCTCCACAGCGGACCATCTGATCCGCACAACTTGGCACAGGCTTTGCACAGGATGCCCTTTCTGACAGTATTTTTTCAAGGCTTCGGCCTGGTACTGCATGCGGTGGCTGGGTAGTATGGGGTGTTGCAACCCACCGACAGCAGGGCTCGAACCCGGACTTGCAGATTCCCAAATCAACAACCTTGTCCAATAAATTAACAAAAATCTATAAACATCTGTTTTTACTTTGTCATCGTGAAAGGGTCTGAAAACTTTCCGTCGGCGCTGTACTGTACAGTGTATACATAAAGTTTTATATAAACATCAATGCCTATGGATTCATAATCTAGTCCTATAAATCAGTTATCATTACCCCAAACGTAAATCGATATTAATAATGATAATGTACCAGACATTACTCTTAGGGGAGCAAAATAATATGACAAGCAGTTAAATTATTTATTTTTTGGCCTTTCTCCACTGTGCAAATTAGTCTGATGCTCATGAGTGCCGAGTCAATCTACACTCCAGGCGGTGTCCCAGTGAGTTACATGCTTACAGTACATAGTGTACTAGAGGGAGCATTAACGTCCTCATATGTTTCCTTGAAGAATTTGTATTTGTCAAAATGAGAATGTAAAAATGAAGCATTCAATTTTTTTTATGTTTAATTATAGTAGTTATTATTATTGTTAATTTCTAAACAAACACTTTATTTGTTGGTTTGTTCTCTTCATGATCTGCAGTGTATGCAGTAGACCATCTACTGTACAATAATGTGCTTCCTGGTATTTTCTGATGAGCCTTATTTTATACTATATATACAGTAGTAATCATGCTGCACGAACAACACAGTGATGTCTCCTCCTATACACTCATGTTAACCACAGTGGCTTTTTTTTTTTTTTTTTTAAATCTGAAGTGATGATAGATGGGAGTCATACTCTTGTCTTTGACTGGCGTTCAACTTAAGAACATCATGCTTTGAGCATTTTGACTCAATTTAGACTTTTCAGTGTTTGACATGTTAGCCAAATCCATCTGCACTGCAGGTTTACAGTCGCTGTTATTGAGCTCTTGCAGAAGGGGCTGTTGTGGCATCCATGTGCAATTGTCTCTGGAATAGACACACGTACTATCGCGAAATTGGCATTCCAGCATAGCATGACTCTGACTGTACATCGAGAGCATCCAGCATCTGTTTCTCTCACTTCAGAGCACTGCCAGTAAAACAGAGTGACTGTGAAACGACTGCTGGAATACACATGGTGGCGTTCTGCTTATAAAAATACGAAGAAAAAAAATGCATCTTTCAGAGCGGCAAAGCTCCTTTTAAACTTTGCAAGCGCTTCAGGGTAACATGTAGGCCAGCTTCCATTTTCAAAAAGATTTGATACTGAGTTTGAACCATCCATTGTAGTCGTGCCACGTTTTCCATCCCGCATTGAAGAGAGGGGAATGATTCCTACCGCTCACGGTGCTATCAGACCCGAGGCGTCGTCTTCAGCTCTCGTTCCATTCGGAGGGGTCTGAACTCCCAGATAAAACTTCTTTTGAATACCGTTTTTTTCCCCTTCTCGGTGTAATTGCTTCCTTTTCAGATTTTAAGCAGATTTTAGATTTCAAGCCTCATTTTTTCTTTTTTTTTTGCCAGGAATATGAACACGGGTTATCTGTGCTGCAAAGAGGAGTTAATTATTTGGAAGAAGCCCCGACACAGCAGGTTTTCTAGAGAGGTGCACTAAAACTCTGAAGATACTCTTTACTAATCTACTGCATTTCATTAAGCCACAATCTTCCACCAGCACCGTGACATACAGTATCTACTACAGATGCTACTACAGTAGGAATCTCTTGCCTCTGCTTTCTCAGATGCCCTGAGTGCTGTGCCTGAAACAGGAGGCTTTGGTAACTGAACCGTTGTGTTGGGGTGTACAGTATGATCTTCAAAAATGTAGTTTTGCAGTTTGAATTCAAAATATATATGCATCTTTCCAATAGCTTGGCAGCTGGAGTAGTGATAGCTCAAACGGTTAAGGCGGTAGATGACTGGGTTTCTGATCAGAAGGTCAGGGGTTCGAGCCCCAGCACCAACATGCTGGCACTCGTCCAACTGTATCCTGGCTGAGCCTGCGCTCTGACTCTTAAAGATTCTGTCATTTCTGAAAACCGAGGCAACTCACTCATGGAAATAAGAGCTTGAAACGTTTTAGACATTACATCTTGAGGCTATTGTTTCCAACATGTTTAACCAACATGATCTTTGCAGGAAGATGACTATGAAAAGGCAAGATAAAAAAATAATGTGTTATGTTAATGTGGTGAAATATTTTTATATTTGTGTTATCTGTATAAATTAAAGGAAATGTTTGGTATGTACATTGGTCATAACTCTGTCTTTCAATGATATCTTTAAGATTCATACATTGGAGGACCAGAAACCAGTCTCAGAATGTGTTTGTTCTGTATGTCTGTATGTCTGTCCAGCCAGATTTTGTCACAGCATCATGCAAAACTGGCTGGACAGAATTTAAGGAAACTTGGCCAGTCATTTGCCTGAAGATTAACCTCCACCATTCACTCGATTTCATCAAATGAAATCCGAATGTTAAGTCGAAATTGAGAGCAGTTATGTGCCAGACTATAAACCGCAAGTTTCGCATGTTATTTAATACTTTTAGCACTAAAGTAACAGCGCTAAAGTGGTATAAATGAATTTTAACACGTTGGACTCACTGATTTGCAATACTGCTGTTTTTTAGCGTTAACTTTTCAAATATTTCACCTGTACAGTACCGGTAGTAACGCTACAGTAGGATGTTATAAGCTGAAGCCCATGTTTTGGACCAAAAAAAAAAAAAGATTAAAATAAGTATGTAACATGTATGAAAATATGAAACAATGGTTGTTTCACTCTGGAGTACTTTAATCTTATCAATTCCCCCCCCCCCCCCCNNGCCTTTCTTTAAAGGTTGCGGTTGCTAAACCTAATGTGCAATATTTTCTCTTTGCAGCGAGTTGAACTCGAAGCTGCAAGACACTCTGGAACAAATCGAGGTACGTAGCGAAATAATTTGATTACGTATGATTTAAAACCATCCTGTAAACAAACCCATCCATGTTTTCTGGCTTCCTGTAAAGTGCTCATCACGAGATATGAGCCTGCATATTAGTGTGCATATAAGCGCGAGTAGTGCTTGTGTTGGTGTGACGACACGTCTGTCCCTGCAGCTTGGAAAGCAGATTGGACTGTGTTCCCCTGAATAGAATGTTTGCTCTGTGGACTCTGTGGCTCAAGAATGGGAGTGCTAACACACAAACACAGCAGACACCCAAACACACAGAGTTACCACTGCTGTGTAAGTGTCAAACAGAGCAGGAAAATGAATTATATGATTAAGTGGTTTAAGATTTCTTTTTCTCTGTTTCTCTTTCATTGTTCTTTGCCATTACTTTACCGTTCGTTAAGTCACTTGTTAACTAGTGTTTTACCCTCTGGCTAAAATCACTTAATTAGAGCATCAATACATCTAATAAATAAGGTGTGAAAATGTGTAAAATAAGAAATAATTGAGGCTCACTCATCGTCCGTACCGTTTTATTCTAATTAATACAATACTTAATTAATTAATTAATATTTGTGGGAGATGGGGAATTTCAACACCTTACCGATGCTACTTAGTGATTTTTTTTTTTAATGATTTTTTTTTCTTCTCCCTACTGAACCACGCCGTTGATTGACAATCTCAGAAGCGGTCTTATAATTTCCGTCTGGTCTGGACAGACATTTCGGTGTTTCTTCAAGCCGATATTATCTGATGAATATAGTAGGTTTTGTCTGGAAAGCACGAAATGAAAAGAAAAATGATTGTAAGTAATTGTAAAATGCATTTGCTATAGGCCATGTGTCATTTTCACTAGGAGGACAAACAAGGCCCTGCTAAGCTGATTAAATTGACCTTTACATGACGGCTTGCCATTTTATGAACTTGTATTCGCTTATCATCATACTGTTCATGCAGTCGTCTTCAGTAAGTGCTTTATCAGGTCAGGGTTACATTCTAGCCAGAGTCTATCCAGGGAGAACTGGGTGCAAGGTGTGAGATACAGTACATACAGTATACACCTCAATTATATTTACACACTAACTCACTTCTAGTAAAGGGGAAGGATGGGGAGGGGGGGGGTGTCGACGTTTAAAAACCCTACAGGACGTAATCTGAGACCCTCTTAAAATKATATTTTCATAGAAATTCATTCATGAGCCAGTGAGTTTGATGCAAACATCTGGGTTTATAGAGAAAAACAAATCAGGTAGAAACTTGCTCGTCCTGTCTTAATAGTTTATTGCAGATTTTATCTGGGTCAAAAACGTTGTTTTTGCTAATATATTTCAGCCAGAAATTAAAATTCACTGTACATTTGTGACAGCATGAGTCATAATCTCATCTAGGGATCCTGTTCTTATCTCAACTTATTGTATTCCATATGTGCCAGTTAAGTCCGTTTCCCTCTGAGAGATGACATTTTAACATTAAACAGGCATTTAGGACAGATATATGAAAGATAAAAAGAGATAAATCCACATTTTTTTTCTTCTCCTCCTCTCCAGAGACTGCAGTTATTAGAAAAGAAGGCTTCCTATCATTAGCGATAATACATCGCAGTTCCCACTGAGTTTAAAAAAAAAAATTTCTTCTTCCTTGTCTGTGCAGGAGCAGCTGGATGTAGCGCTGTCGAAAACCTGCAAGCACTTTGACGTCGCTCACTACACCAGAGTTCAGCTTGCGTACTCACTCTTGGGCAAGACACAGGTGAGTGAGTCATACGAGCTTGCCTAGGGTTAGGGTTCTACCGACAGTACAACGCTCCCGYGCTGCTTCACTCAGGGGCAGGTATTTGGAGTAACATTATTATTTAGAAAGAAAGTAACTGCCTTCAGACTTCAGAGCACATAAAGCTGTGATAAGTCAGAATCAGTTTTTTTTGTTTGTTTGTTTTTTAATCATGTGTATGTACTGTAGCAGGATTCCCCACTCGAGCTCTCCTACTGTACCATTGATCCTCAGGATTAAAGCTTCACACATTCCACATGAGAAGGAAAGAAGGATGGGTTAAAAATTTTACCTAACGACTCGATGTTGCATTCAAACAGCTATGGATTATAGGCGTTAGATTGTCGAAGTCTGCATTTAAAAAAAAAATTGTAAGATTTATTAGGGAGGATTTGCACTGAAAGGGTGAAAAATAACAGTGAAAGGTATTCGATTAGCTCATTGGTTTTTCCGTGCTTAGTATGCCAGAGTGATTTGTGAGCAAGCTGATGAGAATGTTTAAGAAAAGCGAGTGTTAAAGAAAGAATGCTATAGTGTGTAGAAACAATATTTATAGCTCTCTGGATAGCACGTAAAAAAACAGGCTGATGTAACTGCAAGGCCTTTTATTGTGGTTAAAGGTCCCCATAGCAGTTAACTAAGGCTAGCAGGTTTGACAAGTTGGAACACATTTAGCTATTTTCTATTCCATTGAACAGATTTTTTCTACTTTATTGAAAAAAAGACAGAATCAAAAATAATTGTGGATTGAAAAAAATGGTGCTACAGCAGCAAGAGTCACGGGTACAATGGAAGGACGTTGTACCAATTATAAGTAGAGGGAATTAGATTTCTGAAAAAATTATTATAGAGTTAGAAGTTAAAAAGGGTGCACTTGCAGAATTGTCTCTTGTAATGTTCATTCCACTACTTGTTTGTAAGCAGTGTACATATTATATGCACACTTTTGCTGTGGTTATACAGTATAGCTGCTTCATACTAGCACTAGTAGTGCGGTAGCTACTGTACTATACTGCTGAGAGCTGGTTGTCAGGCAGTCAGTTAAGGGAAGCGAACCCTGGAGAGTGCGCTAAGGATTGTCACAGGGGTCGGGATCTTTTGGATTTTCCAAAAGTTTTAATGATTATAGTRAACTATAGACTTTGTGTTAAAATGTCATTTTAATGAACCGGATTCAAAGTGTGTTAAAAAGCCTGCCTTGTCTGACCGTGTTTTCATGCACTGTAGATGGGTGTAGTTCGAAAGCTACGCGAACTCATAACCTTGTGCTGCTCCATTGCAGCGGTCAGCACTAGAGGTCGACCGATCTGATCTTCACGGCCGATCCCGATACTGATCATCAGCGACGGAGACCGATAATCGCTATCCGTAACCGATATGCATTTGCAGCTACTGCACAATTAAAATCGTAGTGTCCTAATCTATAATAACACAAACGCCCACATAAAACTTTGTTGAAATGCCTTTAAGCATGTGCTTAATTAAAGCAAAACTTTTTTTTTTTAACAAATTCGTGTCTCTACTAGTAGTCCCAATTCAGCAGCACCAGATTGTGGCTCAGAAAGCACAGTTGCTCAGCGCGGTCTCCGGTGAACCGGCTTCTGTTCCTCTCATAAACTGCAGAGACTTGACTGAGAACACGCTCACTCAAAACAAAAATTACCAACAACAATAAAAATGATGCCAATCAATAATTGTAAAAAATGCTGAATATTGGTCCAGATAATCAGTTCACCACTAGTAAGGAATTCAACCTGTGATGGGGGGGGGGAATTCTGTTTTGAGCACAATCATGTGACTTCTGCCATTTAACGCTACAGATGCTTTTCTGCCCAGTTGTACATTTATTCCACTGCGTAGATTCTTCTAGCCGCTGGCAGAGAAAAAAAACCCAGTAGTGCTTCCTACAGCACGAGTGTGAAATGAGATAAGAGCTAAAAGTGGGCCTGAAAGGGATCTTATTGTTGTTTTTGGCCACTTTCTGTAAAATGTTCCCTCCTTGCTGTCCAGGTTAGAATGCCTGAACGTTATTGCAAGATTGAGATGCACATATTCTTTCTGCTCATTGTCTGCATTATTTGAGTTATTATTATTATTATTATTATTATTAAAATGTCTGTTTGAACAGGACTTTTGTGTGTTTTAAATTGCCACACAGATGTTTTCATTAAACTTTTTGAAATGTGAATGGAACGTCAAAAACTTGTAACTAGTTTTTTGACCCTCTCTGTCTTTTCTCTCCATGGATCCTTGTTCTATGAATGAATTTCATTCTGTGAGGCTCGGGGCAAGCCCCTTCGGGAGGAGGCATTGCAGAGATGACAGCTGGCAGAAAACAAACCAAATAGAGCACTGCAATGAAACGAGCCAAAAACGTAATTTGTAATTCGCATACCATGGCCATGGAGATGACGGGTATAGCTGTTCATGATTCTTACAGTACGTTTGCTGCCATTCTGTCCTCCGTAACTGTTTCTTAGGTCGGTCACATTTTTTGAAACCCACCCGCAGTTCCTCCGTGTGTTACTGATGTTAAGCTGCAGCACAAATCAAAGTACCACGCCCCTTTACTCGGATCTGTTTCCGTTTTGAATGCACTCAATTATGGAGGAGTAATCCGAAAACCAGCATGTGGCCTGAGCTTCCATTGTACTGGAAGTGTGGAGAGTGAAGCGGCAAAGTGATAGAGCAGTTCCCGGGCAGGCAGTAGTGTTGCTCAATACAGTACCTTCTCAAAAAATACCTTCTGGAATCGGCCACCATGGAGCTGTGAGGCAACACAAATGGACAACTAGTTCAAACCAAGAACTGTGAAGCTCGCTGGAAAAAGCTTGCTGGCGTTGTAACTGATTAATATAGGCACCTTGACTAGGGGTTGGAGAGCAATTTGGGATTCAGCCTCGTGTTAGACGCTGGTTAGTTTTGTAGCCATAAAAGAACATAGTGATTCGAAACAACTTAAGATGGTGCTATCATATATGAAGGTGCTTCTGTGACTGGTTTTGAATGTGTGAATGGTTTGAGCAGACAGTTGCCCTCTCCTCACTATGTTAGTACCGCCTACTTTGACCCATATGGTAGCTGACCGTTGGTGTCCGTTACAATTAATAATTGTCGAACATCTGGGATGCGGTTACCGTTGGGAACTATGGTTATTGGTACACGCTCTCCAATAATAGACGCTTCCATTATCACCTGTCAACATGGCAGCTTTCTGCAAATAGTGAAGGTATGCTTTGTAGAAGACATTGTCCCGTTCTCCTATTTAGCTGTAGAATATTGATGCACAATGTCCTGCATTTTCCATGATGCTTGTGACAGGAGGTTTCAATTAATGGCCCTTATTGTTATTATTTTTTCCTCTCTCCTTTTTAGACGGCGATGGATCAGCTTCACATGCACTTCACCCAGGCCATTCACAACACCGTGTTCCAGGTGGTGCTGGGATACGTGGAGCTGTGTGCCGGCAACGCTGATACCAAATTTCAGAAGATGCAGTATAAGGATCTGTGCACGGTAAGATCCTCCTTGCACTCTCTGCCTACGCCCCAGGCTCGTGAAAAAGGGGTCAGATTAGCCGCCTCGCTCCGCACTGGTTCAGGTGAAAGTAATTTCTTAAATGCCTTCAGCTGTGGTTAAGCTTCTTCATGAATAACTCGTCACCCTTTTGTACTTCAGACAAGCGGAAAATAATTTTCCGTCTTCCAGGGTGGCACATTTCGTCTATATTGGGAGCAGAGCGAAACAAAGAAACATGGCACGATGCATCAGGCGCTGGAAGGGGGAGGCAGGCTCATTCATGAGCATGTCACAAAGCAATTAATCTGAGTTAATATGCAGGAATAAAGTCATTACAAAGGACATCGGTGGCGTTTTCTGCTCTGAAGGCAGACAGCTCAGCTCTTTAACCCTGCCTCTGAAAGCCTCATTTGCATCAGTATGAAACAAGGCTCTGCATCTGAAACAAAGACTCCGTCACCTCCATCAGGCCATTTTATCACTTTATCTTTGTAGGATGTGTGCTTAATGTCAGATTGCAGGTGAAGCAACACCAGCGATATTAAGTCTGCGAGTCTGTCAATCACGCGTGGAAAATTAAACACTGTCCAGGCAAGCCTTCTGTGATCACGGATCGCTGACAGCTTTAATTAATTTTAGGTGCTGTGAGAATAAGTGCATTAATATTACTGATGTGCGGAAGAAGTGAAAAACCAAGCAGTGCTCTTTGATTTAATATGTCGGTAACGTGGGAAAACTCTTTATGCTACAGTGGCATTACATTTCAGCTGCAGGGTGAATCACAAAAAAAAMCAAAAAAAAAATCGTATATGCTATTTCGTTGAATCCTCAGTATTTTTGATTACATTATACATTTGCCGTCACGTTGTTTTAGCAACCTTATGCAACATCATATTTATTTTCATTCAGATATGCCATGATTTTTCGCCAAGATCTTGTATTGATGTATTGATAAGCATGAAAATGATCCCTCATGCTCCCGATTTGAGTCCTGTGATATGCCTGTGCCATACATTGAGGTCGTCAGCGGACATTATTTTATTGCCACACAACGTTGCTGAGCTTAGACCTGACCAAATGAAGCGACCCCTGATCATAACCCTGCTTTGAGAAGTCTACACTATGCATGGTGGGTGCATTAGTACCCTGACGCACCCCATCACTCTGGAATAGGGTGAATCTGGACTCATCAGACCACATGACATTTTTCCATTGCTCCAAAGTCCAATCTTTTTGCTTCCTAGCAAACCTAAGCTTTTCTTTAATGGAGCAACACAGAGCTTCTTTGTTCTGCTTTCTTCCAGCTTTGATATCACAGGGTCCGGTGAAGAAAAGACCTGTTGCTCTTTTTTTTTTTTTTTTTTTTTTTGTTTCAAATGTGAGGAAATTTGAACCTTTTAACTAAAATACTATATGGATTTCGAAAACAAAGTGCTTTAAAGTGGTCTCAGGTCTTATTTCTTCAACATTGTTAGGCAGCTTAAAAACCAAGCGATATGAAATAAACATAAGTCTTGCGTTAATGACGATCATTTCAGCGCTGACCTCGAAGCTCATCACTAGAATTAAAAATTTGATGTAAGTGCAAAAGACCGAAGGTCACATCCTAATGCGAAGCAGCAGCTGAATTTTTCATGAAGGCTTCATTACTCGATTCATTGTCATCGCGCTCCGCAGACCCTCACCTACATACGTCTGTCTTACGACTGATTGGTGTCGAAGAGGTGGAACAGGGTCACAGGCTGTATTTTTGACTATGCTGACTCGTGGCCTTCTTTGGCTCTACATGTTAAACATGTCAGCTGTAATTGAGACTAAGTGAGCATGTTAATATGTTGTTTAAACCTCTACCACCGACAATGCATACGTAAAATCACTCTTAATTAGGCATAGTATGATGGATCATCAGATATCTGCAGTTACTTAGAATTAATTATGTTTTCATCAAGCTGTGCTTTCTTGACTTAAACTGAACAGTTACCTTCAGACAAAAATCAGTTTAATAATAAACAATTAATTTTACTTTTCAAGCTAAGATAATTGGGTTTTTAATATGATAAAAGCCTCTCACATAGACACTGAGACGGTGGCAGGGAAATGCAAAACAAAATAACAAAACTCAAAACAAACAAACAAACAAAAAAAAAMCCCCGAAAGACATAATAAATCACAAAGAAAACACAACAACATATCAAGAAACAAAATACCAAATGAGAAAACATGTTTCATGTTTGTTGTTTTCAGTTTTGTTATTTTGTTTTTTCGGATTTTTTGTTTTTTCATTTTGTTTTCGGGTTTTGTTATTTTGTTTTCGGATTTTTCATTTTGTTTTTGTTGTTTTGTTTTTGGTTTCATTATTTTGTTTTGCACTCCTGGTGAGGTGAKCCACATTACCAAATTCASATTGGATCTGTCTATCTATATTTCTTTCTGTTTTTCTAGTCTTTCTACATGTACTGTACTCTGAATTGATGGTTTTAATATGGGTCATGTTTGCTTCTTACTTCCATTTGCCAGACTCACCTTTTTCCGAATTTGGCACTTAGGCTGTGATCCCTAGCAAACATCTATTCCATGTACATGTATTTTTTTTTATCCCCTGATGATTAAATCATGCAGAGATGAGCTATAAAGCGCATCAGCTGAAAAAGTCTCTTGGTACGAGTGGCACGCTTGAGCTGCAACAGATTCAGGCCGACGGACACATCGAAATTTTAATCAGGAATAAAAGCTTTTATGAAGCATTTTATGTTACATTTATGAATCCTTTTATTCAAAAATTAAATGACTGTTTTAACAGACCATAAACCATAAATTGGCATATAAAACTCAACTCGATAACTGTAATGAATTTAAATGGTTTTTAGGCTATTGCCTGTGAAGTGCAATATATAGACTAGACACAGCAGTACTTGTTTCAAAAGAAAAATCTACGAAACATCAAACAAAAATGCAACTTTTAATAGGAAAATCAGTGTGTTAGGTTTTTGCGCACACATTTAACGTTTGCTGCACACGTTTATTATAAAACTGATTTGCATTGGTAAGGTAACTGTTCAATTTAAGTTGAGATAAAATCGTGCTTTCTCTGTTTTTTTTTCTCAAGTTGACTACAATCACATTCCTCCATGTTGAACTTTAATAAAATAAACATATACTAATATATATAGTATAGATAGATTTATTTATGTTTGTGCATGTTTTTAAAATTTTTTTAGTCTATTCTTTCTTTTTTTGCCAGCAGACCAACCGTTGACATACCCGGCAAACAGTAAAGGCTCACAGCATGACGGCACTGAGCCAATGCAAAATCGTTTGCAACAATTAGGCTCGGTCAATATAATGATTTAGCCATGACTTTAGTCATCGTGGTCATGTTGAGAAACCTTATTGTGTTCTTAACTCTTTTCAGCTCAAGGATATTGATTGTTCTGTACATTCTGTAAGAAAGCATTTAGAAACGAAAGAAAGAAGACAAAAAAACTTGGTGTTTAAGATTTACTTTCACTGACTGTTGCATAATGTCTTATAATGAACATGTAATAAAAGCATGTGATGAGTAATCTGGGTATGAATCACAGAGTCRGGAGTGTTTTCATGACGGACTTATGGTTGTCCTGCTAAACAGTCCATGCATACTACATCTACTTAATTTATATATATAAATCATAGGCTTAACTGTTTAAAACAAGGCTCTGAGGCTATAGTGAGAACAGGCTCACCAGGGTGGACAGCTTGAGACTTGAGGGGAAAAATACAAGACCAAAAAAAAGAAACTGAATTTTTTCTAATCTTTTTCCAAAAATGTCTTGCTTTAGTGAGTCTGTGCCCACGAACGCCTCAGATTCCTGTTTTTGTCTGACGAGAGTGGAACATGATGCGGTCTTCTACTGTTAAAGCCCATCAAAGTTTGATGTTTTGTGCATGCTGAGATGGGTTTCTGCTCACTGTGATGTTAATGCATGCTTATATGTCTTATTTTATCCTTCAAGACAGCTTATACAACTCTGTTTATAACCATCATTCTTTTTAAACTTAGAGATTCTTTTTAAAGAGAATGATGTGCGTGAAAACCAGCCCATCTACTACAGATATCCATGTCATGATCAAAGTTTCAGATATCTCACTGACATTCCTCCTCTTTCTGAGGTGTGAGACGAGCATTAACTGAACTTTTTGAACCTGCGTTTGTGTGAATTTATGCTAGTGTATTCTAGATTTTATTGTTCCGTGTCCAGTAGTTGCCAATACAAGGTTTTGTTTGAGAGACATTAAAGTTAAATAAGATTGCTTGTGTCCTTTTGCTGAAGAAATAAAATGGAAATTTCACGGTTTTTCCACAGGCCGTAATGGAAACTAAACCAAGTTATTTTACTGATCATTTGTTTTAATATGACATACCCTTTCCAGATGTGTGCATGAAATTACTGAAATGAATTAAAATCACAGACCACATTTACATTTCCCAAACCACTCCATGTAAACCTAAAACAAATAGAAATGCATTAAAATTAAATGCTAACATATTATTTAGATTTTTACAAATCTAAGAAATCTTCACTTTCTTTTTGTTAGATGTTAAGTAAGTAATGGTTTCATCATTTCAAAGTAAAAGGTGTTTACACTGAACCCGAACTGATTGCTTCTTGGATGAGATGTTTCGGATGCTCCTGTACGACCCCTGATATGAACGCTACCTATAAAGCGATACAACATTTGGCAGGGGAATATCTGCCTCGCCAGGCAAGAGAACATCTGAATAAATTCTGTGCATTAGCTCAGCAACGGGGCCGCATTGACGCCTGCTGATAACGGAGAGCATGCGTAGCGTCATTAAGATTTAGTGCGAATGAGATGTGGCGTGAAAAAAAAAGAAAAAAAAAAGAGAGAACCACTTAATGCGCCAACTCATCAGCAGAAATTGTAGTCATGGCACGTTAAAGGCCACAGCCCTTCTGTCTAGACCTGATTAGACCTTCATAACTTAAAGAATGACTAGAAGGACATGGAAAAAGTGTGGGTGGGTGGATGTGTGATTTGAACTCGGGTTTGCTTTGGTCTTTTAAAAATAGATTGAAATGTACAGTATTTAATTGCACAATCACGTTGCTAAGAATTAGTGTTGTAGATGATAGTGATAGGTTGATTAGCTCAGCGGTTTTTTAGTGGACCGTGGCAAAGGGCACATTTAAAGGTTAAAGGGGCTCATCGAAGCAGTGAGGCTGACAAGTACTGTAGCTGAACATTGCTGTCAGATATTTATCACGCTATCACATGGTAAAGAATTAGTATACGGTTATAGAGTTTGCCTATGTACAGTAGTGCACAATAATGGGTTCATATGTACTTACAGTAAGAGTTGACAGAACCCTGTATCCAGAACCACATGCTTTGTAGTCTTCAAAATATCTTTTGGTAATACAAAGTTGCTTTAAAGCTTTGCTAGAACCTGCTTTCACAGATAGCATGAAAGCTGTGTCACATTATATTGTGCATAATGCTGCACTAGTGCATGATGAATGGTTTCTATCTCTAATAGAACCTGATATATAGAACCTAATCCTCTTTATGCATGTGCATTTTTACATTTGTGTACAAAACTCATATTTTATCCAAAGTAACTTGTGCAGTTAAAACTTGATCAACGCATTGATTAGTGACTTGGCTCTGGAGACCAGCAGTGCCGGTGATGCTGATCTCATGACTTTCTGATCAGTCATCTGATGCTTTATCTATATGTACAGTACCACTGATACACTGCACAGAAAGATTTGAGTAAAAAAAAAAGATAATACTGATACCGTCATCTTTTGTTCACACCCAAGCTGCAGCCCTGATGATTGTAGTGTTTCCGACATCTCCTAGTAAATAATCACTCCCTTGTTTAATAAGCTAATCCTTTGTGTATACGGCACGACAAGTGATTACTGGAGAGGAGGCACATTCCAGTCGTATGAAAATCTGAGACGTGAATTTTTTTGTCTATTTGTCTATTTGTCTTGACTGCCCATTCATGATTACATCATCCAATACCAGGTTTGGTAATGAGGCCAATGTTCCTGCAACATGAAGCTGTCTCATGCAGCACCACGCACTGTTTTTGTGTACAATTACCACTCTTATAGGATCTTTTGAGTTTTTATACTCGAGTGACCTGGGAATTATTGGAACCTGGAGATTTTCCCCCTCCTGAATATTACCTCAGGGCTGCAGTGGAAATGCATTAAGGTTGCTCTGTAGAGAGCTGGCTTTAACAGAGGGGAGACTTCTTATGCTGGCACTGCAGTTCTACCGATGCTGATGGCAGCAAAACAACTTTTTTTTTTCTTTCCATTTTGCCCTTTAAAGCATCCAAACAAGCATGAATCAGCTTAATATACTGTAGGATTGACTACACCTGGTCCAATCTTCACTTTTTGGGTTCTTTCTAGAGGACTCCTCGTGTCCACCTTGTGTTCCAATACATTCAATACAATGGCAGAATAAAATATCAAAGCCAGTCACTGGGTCTAAGATTTAAGACTTTGCTCAAACTTCCAGCCTTTACCCAGATTTCATTTCTGTAACCCGAATGCCTAATCATGCCCAAACAATAAACACTGAATCAACTGGCAAAGCAACAGGATTGATTGTGTGGTTAGCATAGATCATTTCCATTTCTGCTCACTTTTGCCAAATACTGTACTGTTTCCTGCCTTTTAATAGTAGAAGCATTGCCAATGTAACCTCAGGGGCTCCATGAAATACATTATGGCCTCTAGACAATGCAAGGAGATTAGATGTAAACAAAGCACACAGTAATACCCAAAACTACTAACCTTAAAATAGCATGTTTTGGCTGGTGTGAATGTTGTACTATACTTCTTGTTTTTTGATCCTTTCAGTCTTTTCATGTTAAGTTATAGCTCTCTCTGCATTAGTCAGAATCAATCTAGTAGGATAACTGATGCCAGGTTGATTCATGCAAGCTTGTTTATATGCAGCTGCGAAAATCTCCCAGGTGATGAATTACCACGGAAAGCAGTCGCTGTGCACAGATCAGACATAATCTGATTTATTTCAGCCACTCAGGCGCAAGGTGTGTAGTCGTAGATCACATTAATCTTAAAATGAACGATTGTTTCATTCATTCTTTCGTTTTTTTTCCCCCTTTTTCCTGAATTCCAAATCGAATACGATTTGAAGAGACATTACTCTGAAGTCATGTTAGTTGGGGGGGAAAAAAAGAAACAGATAAAGTGGGCAATTAATATCATGGACAATTTTTATWGTGTTTGGCAGTAAAAGTGTGTTTTAGCTGGCAGTCCTAATCTGTCTGGAGTGTTCTTTCCTTACTGCATTTTGTGCACTTCYTCGGCGTTTCTCAGTAAAATGGATCAAATACATTTTTGGAAGGAAGACGCTGGGATTTGTCACTTGGCCTAATTTATAGCGTCTGCGTAAACGCACACACAGGCAGCCAGATCATGTCCGACCTGTAAGGTGGCGGGAGAGCTCTGTTCTGTAAATCGTTCCTAGCTTTATAGTTGTTAGCTTTTCCACAGCTGGAAGCCATATTGCTATGTGCTGTTTCTGTCCGCTAAAACCATCCCCAGACTGTAATTCACCCACACTTTTCCATATACACTGCCTTACTTGGAGTGAGAGGAAAAAAAAGCCCTGCATGAAAGCCTTGCCTGTAGCTGTCAGTGGTGCTGACAAATGTGTGTATAGATGAGTCGGCCATGTTGTGGTTTGAGACATAACAAACACTATGTCAGGCCTCCCAGACCAYAGGTTGGCCTTTCCAAGTGGGAGTACGGCAGCTTTTCTCAGAATTCTAATGGTGCTGGAGACAGAAATAGACTAGGCAACACTTTGACTTGGGAGCCTATTAGGAACTGGTTTGAATCATAATGCTGATTATAGTCCTTCAGTAAATGTACTTGGTACTGAAATGTGCAGCTTTGGAGGATTGAAYATCCAGTTCTACTGAAGCTTTTTCTCTTATTCTACTGTACTGGATTTCTCTCCGAATCACTGATGTTTAAATATTGTGCATTTGTATAGATTGAGTCTTTCTTTGACAGATCTTTCAATAATAATAATAATAAAAAAACACTACTATCCTAGACATTTCACATACATTATATCGCCAAAAGTATCCGCTCGCCTGCCTTCACGTGAATATGAATTTAAGTAACATCCCAATTCTAAATCCATTGCATTTAATATGATGCTGGCCCACTCTTGGCAGCTATAACATAATTACATAATTGACTGTAATTCATCCCAATGGTTGGCCCAATTCATGGCCCAATCGGGTTGTCAAGTTCTTCGACACCAACTTTGCTCATCCATGTCTTTATGGACCTTGCTTTGGGCAYCGGAGTGCAGTCATGTTGGAACTGGTGTGAAGTTGTTTTTCAGGTGTTGGGCTCCAATAAAAGGATTCAGCATATAAAGACATACATTTGATATGTTGGGCTCCCTAAATTTGTGTTGACAGTTTGGGAATGGCCTCTTCCAGCTCTAACATGACTGTCCACCAGAGCACAAAGCAAGATCCATAAAGACATGGATGAGCAAGTTTGGTGTGATTGGACCTGCACCTCAACACGATAGAACACCTTTGGGATGGAGACAAACCTTCTCCGATCTCACAAATGTGCTTCTGGAAGAATGGTCTGAAACACACTCCTAAACCTTATGGAAAGCCTTTTCACCAAAGTTGAAGCTGTTATARCTACTCAAGGGTGGGCTAACATCATATTAGATCCTATGGATTAAAAATTGGATGCTACTCAAGTTCATATGCATGTGAAGGCAGGTGAGCGAATACATTTGGCGATATAGTGTATGTACAATTACATTTTTCTGAATCTTTACTTGCACCTTTTATTGTTAGTACTTTTTTGTCGCAGTTGCTGGTCTGTTTAACATGACCCTTTATTATTAATTATGATTATTCTGTGGCATTGATATTCGTGCACCGTGGGTATCTGCTCCTGCTTGTTAGTTTATTTAGTTTTTCTTACTCACAAGTGGCCTCACTGGAAAGCCAGACTACAGGTAGGCTTTGTGGTTAAAATACCAGGCTTTGAAAAAAAAAAAATGTTGCGTCTCTATTTATGTTCCACTGTGGAGTCACGGACAAATTCTGTCATGGCATTTATAGTTTTTGAACCCTTTGCTAACGCAGCACTCAGCTCAAATGTAAATTTTCATGGTGGAAAAGTACGTTATCGAAGGGGAAAAGATGCAGGGTATGAAAGACCCACATCTGCTTTTGGTAGAAGTATTTCCTGTTTAAAGTGATGCGATCTTGATGAATCTGTGAAGAAGCTGCTACTTGTTAAGTTGCAGGCTTTTTTTCTTGCTACACCTGCGTAAACCAGGATCTCGTTTATGCATGCAACTCGATAGTCTCGTGTGGTGGATTCTCTGGATCGGAGTGGGAGAGACTAAAAATCCACCACGTGATGCATCACAGTTAATGACATCAACATTTCCCCCCATTCTAATGTTTTCCATGTGCACTTTAACTGAAACTCTTGACCCGTATCTGCATGATTTTATGCATTATGCCGCTGCCACTTGATCGGCTGATTTGGATAATTGCATGAATGTGAAGGGGTACAAGTGTTCCTATTAAAGTGTCAAGTGAGTTTAAAACGAGTCTTCTGTGTAGCTGTTTGGCACACACGGATTSATTTTGTTTGGAGTGTTTTTTAATGTGATTATGGACAGATCAACAAAAACCAAAGTCATATGATCATCAGTATAATATAATGTTCTTACAGACCCTGCAACATTTTTTGCAGATTTTAGGCAAATCTGAGTTCAACTAATATATGATTCAGATTGTAATCTTTTATAGCCGTCGTATCCACTGACATGCAGTAAAAAAATCTGTTTTTTTATTAAATTTTTTGCATGCGAGGATTTTCTTGTTAGCAGTGTTGAAACTTCTTCCACTTTCATGGACCACATTTTTTAATAACAAATGCAAGGAGCTGTGAAATGAGCTGGCAGAACAGTTTGTGTGTGGCCATTCCTTTGAGACSTCGCTGCTCCAAAGTGTCAGAAACTGAACGATTCCTAATCGAGCATGTGTCCGTTGACATAAGCAAGGTTTTGTCAGTGCACCAAGCGAGCACATACAACGTGCTTTCCTCCCTTGTAGAGGCATATCGTTTCAACGGCGTTAGAACTTGAACTTGACCTGACAATGAGTGTATAAGGGATACAAAAAATACACAGTATAAATGTTGCCAGTGAGATGGGTAGAGGTACTTGATGGCTATATCTGATAAACTGGCAAGCCACAGCGTGGAAAAGCAAGTTTGCACACAGCATGTCTGCTCCTCTGTCGTCCATGCGTCTGTCTGTGAAGCATGCTTTAAGGAAATTCCCCCAGAGAGTAGAAATGCCTGGCAGCTGATTGAATCTGCTTTATGGCTTTCTTTTTTCTTTTTCCTCCCACCAGCACATCACTCCAGACAGCTACATCCCGTGTTTGACTGACCTGTGCAAAGCGTTGTGGGAGGTGATGCTCAGTTACTACCGAACCATGCAGTGGCATGAGGAGCATGACAAAGAGGAGATGAAGGATGCTGACACAGGTAACTTCTTCATACTTTATGTATTCCTGTTGTGCTATTAAAGTCTTTCACGCTCTCTTTAATCTCCCCAATCCATACATTTTTATTCAAAGTTCATTTTTATCAAATTATATTCATACTAGTATGACAGTTTGAACACTTGTACATAGAAATGTGGTGTTCCTTTGAAAGCTTGCAGTTCATTTATTTGACAAAATGTTTTAATATGTTTCTGGGAGCAAGAGAAAATTGAAATGTGTTTTGGAGTTTACTTTGGATTAAAAAAAAAAAAAAAATTTCGGGGTCATGCATTTTGTACATTTTTGTAGCTTAATGCTATGTTTTTATGTTTTTATTGAACAGTCCCAACATTCCTTTTTGTGCATTTGAATTTTAAATGAATGACAAATAACCCAGTTTTGTGCTCTTTACAGAAAACCTAATTATAAAATGAACATTCATTTCTGATTGTAGACACCATGTAAACAGTTTAACAACTTCAAGACCAAATGAAACCATGCATTTATTTATTTTTTTTGAATCTGGGAAACTTTTCAACTAGTTTGTTTTCAACTTTAGTTCATCTTTTCCCATCCTGGCCCAGTAATATCTACTGTATTTGCCAGGAGTGTAATGCAATGTTGCCTTGTTTACAAGTTCGTAACAATGAATATCTTTTGATGAAAGAGTTTAATGGATGTTTAAAGTGATTTTATCCTTGCCTTGCCAACAGCAAAGTGTACTGCTACACATCTGGTGCGCCACACTCACATGCGGCTCTCTCCAGCTGTTTAATTCTGCAGACACAACTGCCCTCATTCTCCTCGTGTTCTTTTTAAAAAGCCAGGGGCGAACTGTACTTGAGCCAGTGGCTCCATTATAAGTGATCCTAAATAAAAGTGATCAGGAGGAGATAGAGTTTCACCTACTGCCCTTGCAGCTGATGGATTCAAAGGCATTATGTTGGCTTTTTACCGCGAGAGGCATTGTAGAAAAGGAATTGGCTTTTCACGCTGTCCCGTGGTGGCTGGTTTGGCTGGGCCTAGTTAGGTAACTGCCTAGCACCCAGCACCTCTGCTTGACTTTGATGTTTGAGGTCATTAAACGTGCCTGAAATAGATTGGTGTTTGTAGTTGGTCGAGTCTGACATTGGGAATGTATTGAGTCATTCTAAAGCACTCTCGTGGCCACTCTAGTGAATGGACCCTCAGTATGCATTAGAGTAGCAGCATGTTTCACTTGAAAATTATTGACCCAGACTTGCTCATCAGCTTATTGAACTTGCCTTCACTGGTCTGCATACTTACACCTTTATTAGAGGACAAATGCTTTGCCCCGAGAGCAGAGCTGTGGCAATTCCATTTATTATAATGCACATTTCAAGCCGCGTTCCTGTCTGGTATTGATTCTTTCAGTAGAAAACTCCTTAGTTCAGTGCCTGAGAAACACATTTTATAACCTAAAACATGTACTGTACATACCAAGGAATATAGAGCAGGTACAAGTCACAGGTTTGTGCAGATTGTGCAGGATTCGGCAGATCGGATGTTCCGCTGTGGTGGAAACAGCTGAAAGACTAACAAACTAACTATGAAATAACACATTTGACATTAGGTTATTAAGTAATTATCAGCATTCGGTTGTTGGTATTTTAAGATACAAAGCACAGCTGTTCTGGAACAGTTCTTGCAAGAACAGTATCGTTAAGTACAGTACATTTGCAAAACTTATCCTCTGCAGCAGAGGTCAGTTTTGGTCTTGATTTCCTGGGATGGACTTCAGTTTCATCATGGTGCTTGATGATAAGTTCATTTAGAGTTACCAGCCTACCAGGGGACTATTGCATATTTTAAATGCCTTCAGTGTTGTACAATGTAGACAGAAATAAAAATCAGGAAAGGCCATGAAATTAGGTGTGTCCAACCTTTTGACCGGTAGGGTAAACATGATGCACTTCACGATGCTGAAATTATAGTACAAACGTCTTGCACCACCTTTCATTTCTTCACATTTTGCTTCCAAAGACCCAGACCTTATTGTATTTTAAATGTAGTCATGATGAATAGTTCTCCAGACTTCTCGAAAGACGTTGGCTSTCATGGTTGGCAAGTTTTATTATTTTCATTCCAGTCCTTTTAACTGGGACGTTTTAGAGAAGGTTTATTGTCTGTTAAGCCACGCTGTGACCTAGAAATCATCCAAGCATAAAAAAAATAAAAAAATAAAAATCTACCTTAAGGAATAAACCAGTGAGAAACGGGTGCAGATGATGACAGATGATCAGGCTGGTGATGCAGTATACTGGTGATGCTGAAAGATTAGTGGTTGGAGCAGACGAGAGGGGAAATGGGGTTACTGCTGGGGTTGGTTAATACATAAGCAACCAACCCTTGGCAGGCAACCCTTTTAGAACGAGGAACAAACAAATATATGGAACCAGATGGTCTTGTTTATCATATGCTAGCACAATATGCTGACAATTTATAGAAAAACATAAAAAGAGATACTTAGGATGCTAGACTTAATCAATGCAAGACTGAACATTGCAGCTTATAGACAAATTGCAACAACCAGCTCGGTAACTTTTTTTGTTCATGTGCAACGCCAACAAGGCATTTTTTTTTTTAGAATTGAGTAAAGACATGGGATACGCAGTTGTTCCCTCTGCTTTTGTTTCCCAACGTCTGTGATTTTACCCTTAATTAGCTTTAAAAGAGTTATTGCATTGTGGTAGCCACTATATTTAAGCCCAATGGTTTGAAAGTAATCACAAACATGGGACTTTATCCTGGATAGTGTACTGGAGATTTCACTTTCCCAGCATCCATAGTTCACCATTGGTCACTGACATGACTCATGGTGTTAAAAAAAAAAAAAACCTTTGGGGGAAAGAAAAAAAAAACGTATGGTAATTGCGTGCAATAATTTGTTGGGTAGCAACCTCCTTACAAAGATTTTTTTTTCATTTCTGGTTTTGGTGCATAGAAACCTACTTAAGCTTTGAGTGTTAATCATTTATAAACTGACATTCTGTGGTGATTCATGACTCTGACGTTGCCCTTGATACGGTCCCACCCCATCACAGGAGCGTTTCAATACKGGGTTAATCCATATATGATATCATCCTGCAAGTTAGTGTCATATTCATTTACAAATTTCATCAATATTAGTGATTTGTTTCACAGCCCTATGGGTGCATTATCAAAATCTTCATCAATATTTTTGTCATTATAGTTCTTTTTCTTATAATTCATTGGCATTCTTTTGTCAGGCTTTTCCCCATAAAGATGTTATTTACATCAATAATGGATCATCTATGATCCATGATCCATATAAAGCTTATTCCATATGTCTTTTTTTTYCCCCTTTTTTCTCCTGTGGAAATGTAATTACAATGTAATTGTAATGCAAAAGTTAAAGAAGCTGTGGTCGATTMTGGTGCACTTTAAAGCGTCTGTGTTTGCAAGTTGTACAGCCTGGAATACAAAGCCGCAGGTGGAGCATTTATTTTTGTGCTGGGATAGTAATATGTATCTGGCAGATGTCTTTACTGATATCYACGAGATTATTAGGAACATGTGTTAACCCCTGTATATARAGTAACATGTGTGAGGAAAAAGCCTGCTCCATGATGTGATTCCTATCTGAAAATAAATTCAAGATTCAAGATTTTCATTTCACCCTACCTGAGAGTCTCATAGCTATCTTTGTTTTTTTTATTTTATTTTTTTAACTGAAGTGTGGAGCTTTGTTTTGATGCTGGAATATAAAAACCTYCTCTCACACTGTGAAAGTTTGACATTATCCATTAAATATAGTTCTGAGAACTGCACGCTTCCCTGACCTGAAATATGTTTCCCATTTGCATGTTTCTTATCCACTATTAAGATTATAGCTTTTAACATCTGTTTATACACAAAAGTGAAAAGGAGGATAGTGGGCATTTTTTTTCTTTGACAGGCAGCATCTTAATACAAACTTGGCCGATAAAAACCTGGCATTCATTGCGTGAGGAAATCACACTTAGCTAGCAAGTTTGCAGACATCTTTACCCAGCCATTGTGCTGCGTTTGTTAAACTGCGTTCTTGCCAGTATGATCTGCAAAAAATCTGATCAATGATGGAGTACCTGTAAAATTGCACATACAAAAAAGTGGGAACTATTCCTTAAAGGGATAGTTTCAGGTTTTCAAGTTTGTTTTAAATCAAAATTGAGGTACATACTGTGTACCGTAAGTACATTACCATACAGTAGGCCTTGTTGTTTGAAAATTTCCTGCTCTGCACCCTGACTGGGAAGTTTATAATCTAGAACATGACTACAATGTAAGTAATTSGGGCCAAGTTCCACAACCCTCGTTCCATGCAGAAAGGCATTCCAAAGTTCAACTGAGATTTATATGAAGCTTCAGCAGTTCCACCGGGATAAGTCGAGGTTTTTTTAATTTTTATTTTTATTAAAGTTATGGTGCATTTAGTGCAAATTTAACTCCTCCATCAGTGGCTTGTTCTGGTTGCAGGGACAGAAAGGAGTTCCAATAGTACTAAATACTGTAACTTTAGTAAAATTAGATGSTAATTTGATTTAGTCCAGTGGGATTGCAGAAGCTCTGTACAAGTCTCAGCTGTACTTAAAATTTTTTTTTTTAAGGTTTTTGAATTTGGCCCTGATTACTTACGTTGCACTTGTTCTGGATGTGCAGAACAGAACAATTTTTAACAACCAAGACCCAAGTTATCCCTTTAGTGAGCTAAAAAAAAAAAAAAGCATTTATGAAGTTTGGTTTATAAAGTTTTAGTGGTACAATTACTAACATTGGAAGCTGAACACTTCTTGGTTGATTGATTTCATAGGSAATAACGAGGAAAATGTGTAATTATGTACGGTACATTGTCTTTTTTTTTTTTTTCAAAAACTTTTGTTTTCAGGATGCCAAGGACATCATGGTGTCTCTTACTAAAGACTGCTTTACTCAGAATGTAAATAATGACTGAGTTTAGTGTCATCATACTCAATCTTTACAGCTCTTCCATTGTCTAAGAAAACACCGGAGCAGATGTTTCTCCAGTATGTCATGGTTCTTTGTAATCTGCAGACAGTAAAGCAGCGGGATGTGGGCGTACATTGCCGAGCTGTCAGGCCATAGCTTATCTGATATAAGCTCAGGATTCTCGCTTGTGTCATGATTTAGATCACCTGACACAGAGAGATGAGCAGCGTAGCTGTAAGTTTCCAAGGTTAGTTATAAGGCTCTGCTTTTATCAAATCCTGGCTTCTCGAAAGTTTCCCCAGCAAGAAAATTGCAGCGAGCTTTATTGTTTTCTCCTAAAAATATTACACTACYGACTGCACAGTTACTCAGATCTTTCCATGGCCTCGGGTGCACAACATGGGGACGCGTGATTAAAATATGCAAATGCCCTGTGATGACAACCTACACGCTATCAAATTATTTCCAGTGCAGTCATACTGGAGAAATGAATGAATATTTAAAATTTCCACAAACCTAAATTGACAGGCACTTGTTGATTAATTAAAATTACTTAAAGGGCTTAATGAAACAGAAAAACAACATAGTC
>QMIH01000507.1:330885-351560 GCA_003987875.1 Clarias batrachus
TATATATATATATATATATTTTTTTTTTTTTCTATTAAATTTGAATTTGATACATATTTGCATTTGAAGTGGTATTGTAAAGGTAATGTTGCCATTCCTTTATAATCCTGCAGTTGGTCTGTATCGAACTATTAACACAGCAGAACACACAGGAAATTAACAATGTGGTTGACTCTGTTTAAGATCGTTTGGATCTATTTGGATAATTGTATGACTCTTTATTGACTATTTTATTTAGTATATATTCTATTCCCTTACTTACAGTACTATACTTCTAAACTGACTATAATTACCGACTATACGCCTGGTTAAGTCTTTCTTCAATATAGCCTTGTTTCCTGCTTGTTCAGTGACAGGTCTTTTAGTACATTAAATGTAAAAGACTTTAGGGACATTTTCATACTTTATTTTAAAGACTTATTTCTAGCAGGCTTTCATTTTCCTCTTTTCTATGCTGTCATATGAACTTTCGTATGAATTTAGGGCAGCATTGATAAGCTTTCTTCATAACRTTCTGATGTTATTATCATTGGTCCTAGCTCTACTGATAGATTGATGCATTTCATTTGAATTAATATATTGCTGTCACCCTTCTAAGGGAAAATATTCCAGTAGCATATATAAGCAGGTTCATTTACAACTGATTATATCTCAATTGAAATAACCAGAGCTCATTATTTTCTGTCAGCAGCTGGGCCGTGCTGGGTTTTTTTCCTCACTTTCTCACTGACGCTGCGGACATAATAGAGCGATACGAAGATTGTAATGATTTTCTAAAACTCAATAGTTTTACAACTTTGTGCATAAATAAATTAATTCTAATGGTTATGGCTATAAACTTAGATTGTTATTTCATGAAACCCTTTTTTTTAACTGTCTATCATAGGATTTATCGTGTGCTACCTAAAATTTCATAACATGAGATTGTTCTCATGGTTTCTGATTTGTGCTTTAGTGCTTTGGTGTGAKTGTGTGTGAAACATTGAATAATGCACCAATCCCTTGTCAAATTGACAATTACACCCCTCGTTGCCTGCCAGTGCCTACTGCATTTATCTCTGCCCTTGTTAAGTCTACTTTTCTTGGCTTCTCTCATTTGGCAGTGCTGTCAACAGGTAAATTGCCTTTTGCTGGCCTGTGACTGACTTTTCTGTCTAATTTAGCACAGTGCATAATCTGCAACAATGGGGTAAAAAAAAAATCCCAGTCACGTTAAAAGTGATATGCGTATCTGATTTTAGCCGTTGGAGCTGTTTTCTGCAGGATTACCCCCTTAGAAGTTAAGATTGATGGCATTACTTTCCGAATTGCTCTGTTTGGGTATTTATGGCAACTCAGCAGGTTCTCTTTGTTCTCTAAAGAGAAACTCCAACTGACTTTGTTTTTTTTTCCCCCTGGYGTCAGGCACCAATGTTTAAACGTAGAAATGCTTCATGTTATTTATCTTCTAGTTGTAGCACCATAAAGCTATCTGCAGTACTGAATTTATGGCCAAACTGCTCAAGAAACAAAATGAGTGATTTTTTTTTTTTTTWAATTCCCTGGGGCTGATCATAACTTTTTATACAGCCTGTAAAAAATGATAACTCAGTCGGTGTTTCAAAATAAGATGTTCCGCTTATCTTTTTCCCCCATGCTTGTGCGGAAAGGCTTTAATAAACGCTCATTTTAAACCCAATGAATGGAAAGTGGTTCCCTAATTTTATTGKGCCTGCCTAATAAAGTTTATGTAAAAATATTCACTGCTAATGCATGCTTATTATAATCTCATTGTGAAATRAAGACAATTTGCATGATATATTTATTAACTCATATTAGTGTTGCAAATTTCACACATTTTTCTTGACTGTAGTTACACATGCTAATCAATAATCGATTAATTGTTGCGAGACAAATGAATGACACACAAACTGATTAAACAAACAGAATAATAGGAAACAAYTAGAGAGATACATTTCCTAAAGAAAACCTAAGTGGTGCTTGTCGTGGCAAGAAACTCTGGTCTCTACGGGATCAGTTGCTAAGGTGCTCTAAAATGGTTGCCAGGGCGTGGCTTTACAGCTTCACAATGATCTTGAGAGAATTGATCCTGATTGGTTGCCTAAAAAATGGTAAAATGAGCCTCTTGCCCCCAATGTCTCTATGGCAATGAGATCYGCATCGGTTCAGTTTCAAAGTTCCAGGGAATGCAACTGTAAGCACTTCTTGTTTCAGTAGGGAGTACCTTCACCATGATATGTCAATGGGGCAAATTTGGTCACCTCTTGCGCCCTACAACTTGTACCCTCTTGCGGAGTATGTCTGACACAGCTTGCAAGCTGTGGTAAATTTAGAAAAAATTCTTGCTCTTTGCTAGAACCCGTCCAAGTGGGTGAGCATGTGAGCTATGGATTCATTGTAAAGTTTATATTTTACACTATAATATTTAGTGTTTCTTACATGTGCGTGAACTATTTTATCTTCCTCAAAATCTCTTGAATGTACTTGCCCAATCTGTGCTTACTGTGGTTGCAAGGTCACAATGTTAAAAATAAATTGCTAGACTCAAAATCCTGCCTACTCTGATGAAAAAAAGATCAAGTAATAAACCTTATTTCACTCAAATTAGCCTAATGTTTTATACCAGGGCAAGGCATTTTTTTCCAGTCACATGCTAAGAAGTTGCCCAGTTACTGGAGAACTGCCAATCTGGCCACACTTCTTGTTCACATTTGCACAATCTGAAAAGATAAACGCTGATTGGCTGCAAGTCATGTCACGTGTCAACGGCGTATTATTATGCAAAACATAATTCATTTATAAATGGCAAATTAAATGATTATTGATTAATTCATATTAAGAAGTAAATCATCAATCTGATTTTTAATATGCATGTAAGTGTAGTTACACAATTATGTGAATTTGAGCCTGGAGTTTGGAATGGGCAGATGTTAAATGAACAAATATCTCCCATAAAAATGACCTTATTCGAGACGCTTAAGGTTGTTAGGTCACTGATTTGAGAAAAAAAAAAAGGATGAATCTGTAGAATGATCAACACTATGAATTGATGAGAAGTCATAATAAGGAAAAGTCTTATTCATTCCCAGATGATTAGACCTTTCCCCTCCCTCTTTTTCTTTCTTTCTTTTTTTTTTTTAACTAGTTAACCTCACCACCTCAATCATAGCACCGGCCTCAGATGTGCCCTCTTCTCTCAGGAGTTTAGAAACAGGATGATGAGTTTTGATTTCATAAATGGCAAAAAAGTGGAGATTGAAAAAAAAATAAGTGTAATAAATGARGTTTCTATTTTCTTTGCATACTGTAGGTCCTAAATTAATAGAGCTGGTTTCTCTTAATAGAGGTGTATTGAGTTAGATCGTTGTATGTTTAACATGCTTTTTTTTTATCGCTGTGTTGCATTTGCATCTTAGAGACTTCCAGAATCTTTAACTGAAGTGTTTCACATGCACACATAATTAAATGATCATAACTGGAGTTGTAGACGGTAAGCAGCATCAAGAAATGTTCGAATTACCATATGAATGCAAAATAAAGACTGAAGACGCAATTATCATAATGTTTTTAAAAATGTGTGTGTGTATATGTATGTATGTATATATGCAGTATATATGGTTTCGGCATCAGAGTTATTGACGTGTAGCGGATCATTCTGAAAACTTCATCTTTTATAAAACTTTCACAAAACAATTTCTTCTCGTTTATTTTTCACCTTGCGATGGCTTGCTTTCATAAATTGTCTGCGGTCATGCTAATTTGCATATAAAATATTWAAAAAAAGTTWTTTTTTGTTTTTTGTCACCAAAGAGATGAGACATTGATTGATTTGTATGCACTCCACCCTATATTTTGCACTTTTAAGCAGAAATGCATAATCATTAAGGCACCCGTACAAAAGAGATGGAACTTTGTTCATATGAAATTTAATTGCACACTCATGAGCGTGTTTAAAAAAAAAAAGTACAGCGCCACGAATTTTGGAATTAACAATTGTTTTTACGTTTAACCGTGAAGTGCGTGGAGTGAAGGTGTGAGATTGCGTTTGTTAAGTACTGTAGATCATAAGCGCATATTGAAAAAATGTTCTACACTATCTGTTGAATTTTGAGATGAACTAATGCTTTTTTCCCCCAGGTTGATTATTTATGATATAAGGGTGTTTTCCATTTAAATATCAAAGTAGCATGTCTTCTCTTCCTGTGGACCAATTGGGATGAAACAAAGCACATCTTTTACTTCAAGCTCGGTTAAATCCACCTGTGAAAACACCGTTCAAATTCAGATAATCCGTTGCTACGTTAACGCATTTATCTCAAGGATACCATCAAGGTAGAACGTTTTATCACTATACCAGAGACATGATCGGACTGCCTGCTTCATGTTTAAAACGCTGGCCTCCCAGGAAAAATGATGACCTGCCTTGGAGTGAGTAGTGAAGTCAGGATGTGGTAATAACTCCCAGCTGAGTTTCTGTAATGGGCAGAATGAGGTTGTACAGTACATACAGTACAACGCCTTTGGTGATCAAACCAGGCTGTTATTTTTTTTAATTAAAGGAAAGGGCTTATTAAAGGAGTTCCTGGGAGGCCAGGGTTGTGGCGGTCCGATCATGGCTCCAATGTACTGAGAAAACTTCCTAYCATGACAGTATCCAAGCGCTAGTGAAACACTGGGATGCGTTATCACTCTTATATCTGTGTTCTGTTATTTTGCAAATATCAAAAGTCCTGGTTTGACTTGAATGCCCTCCATAATTTCTATTTCTTGTGAGAACACAGCAGTTWCTCTCTGGTATGTGGATCAAAGCAAACAGTCCAACAACAGAAGCGAGATTTCTCTTCTAGCTTGCTTCCAGTGCATTGATAAAACGTTTTAATTCTGAACGGATTTGATTGCTGGAAACAAACCGTGTCCTGTAAGTTGGTTTTGCTGGCGACGTGAGCTGCTAAACTGAACTGTWAGACACAAACTCAGAAAAAAAGGACAGCGTTGTAGTGCTTTTTACAATTTCTATGGTAAGGAATTGTCTACGTTTTTCATATTGGCATATTTTGCATAGGTGACTTCTTGCATTTTTACTACAGACCCCTGGCTTTAAAAAAAAAAAAAAAATCAATTTATTTAATATAAATACGTACATGCAATGGGAAAACGAACCATAATCAGAATAATAGGTGTGAAAGCACCCTTAGTGATGTGTGAAATAGGATTATCAAAAATGACATATACCTCTTTAATATAGTTTGATAGATTGTTCTTTCTTTACCCGAGCGCCCGACATAATTGAAGGTAACTATTCTCAGTTCTTGCCTTCCGTCTAAGTCTTATCTTTGATTTCTCTAATAATATTAGCATTCAGTGCTCTTTAAGTACTTACTGTACTATATTAAATATCCCAAGCTGAAAGATAAATCTCTTMTAAAAGCCAGCACTATTTGCAAACCCAGCCATGTGCGCAATCCGGTGCGGAATATCCGTTCTGTGTGTGACGTGTAAGACACTGTTACAGACGGAGAACCTTATTAGTTACATCGAGGCTCCAACAATGAAACCAGACCCCTTAAACGGTGAYGCCTAAGTACATAAACAGGACGAGTCTCACCTGTTTGTACGGGTTTGTGTTTTTACTCTGTTCATCGCATCTGTTTTTCTTTGAGCTCTGTGTCCGGTTGARGTGACCTGTCCCCTGTCTAAGGAGCAGAAAATTCCAGCTGTGCATTTTGTGTGTCTGAATGAGAGAGAGAGAGAGTGAGAGTGAGTGCTGCTGCTGCCAGGTTGGTGATATTTTCCTTGCTTTCAGTTTGATCCCCTGAAGCTTTTCATAGCAAAGATCCAGTAGCTCTGTGATTACGCTCCAGCCAGCCGCGGCTTTCAGTATTAATGATGATGTAAAGAGCGCCTTGGGCATTTCCAGCATCACTTCAGGGCTGGTCTGTAAGGGATATACTGCTGGATTCGAAACCAAGAACATTTCCATAAATGTTTTTAAGGGAGTCTTTCCCACGGAACAAAACTTTTGCATAACATATTTATTGAGTCAGTAACCAGAGATGTACTTCCTTGAAGATAATCTCATATTATACTGTACATCAGCAGCTATAGCTACTCCCAGGAAACTACTCGGAGATAAGAAGTTATGCTGCTTTTCCTGGTTTTACTCCSATCTTGACCTCTTTCCGGCTTCTGCAGCWTTTGTTTGCAATGACTTTGTATTCGAGTCCAACTAAGCCAAGATTAGAAGTGTTGGTTACTATGGTTTATTTATTAAAGCTTTTCTTCTTCTCATACGTCGTCCTTTCTCATAATCTCAAGTTTTGAGACRTATTTTTAGTTCTATCCAGTTCCTGCGTAGACTAATTCAGTGCTTTTGTGCCGCATTGTAATTGCACAAGGTCTCGGAGCATGGTGACCTTGCTGCTCATTTCTGATGTTTTTTAATGTGTACAAAACTCAAGTGAGGTGAAGTGAAGCAGTTGTTTAAATGCAGGGTCGAATAATCCCTAAATTCTGCTTTGGCACGTGCGTGGAAAAAAATGTTCTACCAAATTTATTTTCCTGTGTGTGGTTTGGACTCGTTTCCTAGCTCTGTGACTCACTGATGAAATTGCCCATGAGTGATGGAGAGTTTATAAAACATGCATGCTGTGTCCAAATAAAAGGTCATCGAGGGCCCGGAGCTCTGTCCACCTGGCGTCAGCACAAGAGCATCTTGGGAATTTTATGACAGTTGAGGCTTAGGCGTGCATACTGTACGGTACTGGCTTGTTTACAGTTCAGGACTGGCTTGATTTGGAGGACAAAAGGAAGACAGGCCATAAAATGGTCTGAGGTTGGTATAGCTGAATTCTGGTTTTGGTCAAAATTTAGGATTTTTGCTAGTAATACTCTTGGATATTTTTGCTTCAGTAATGCATAAACTTTCCTGGGTTTTCCAAGCCGCCATGGAAATGCTTTCATTTAGGTTACTTTCCAAAAGTCATTTCCCCATTTRTAAACTTTTCTAGGCGAAGATATGGTTAAGAATGTTGAAGTGTCTTTTAGTGGRATTGGAATGAAATCTTTAAATCTTTCATTTTCTCCATGTGCACACGACCACTGGATGGTAGGTTTACTGCCATGGTTTGTATTTATTTCTTTTTAATTGTMCTGCTTAGCTCTATGCTAGACCATCCCTGGTCTACAGGGGACAAGATAAGGATTTGGAGGGATTCTACAGGCTGTTTAGTTTTACTGCCACCGTTACTTGTTTGTATTCTCATTATTTCATTCCTGTTTGGCACGATTTCATTTAGAAAAGATTATTCTAGGGTATTTAAAAAAAAGAAAATGCTTCTCTGTAGTCCTCACAAAAACATTGTCTTTTCCTCACCTGTGTTAAATGAAGCTTTTGCTTTTATTGCCAAAYAGGGAAGATGGCATTATTTTGTCTCCTGGTCACTGCTTGTCACGGTAGAATGCCAGCTTTYCTGAGACTGAGTGGCGGGCAGCTCTGAGCCTGTGCTTTTAATCAGCCTGGTGCCAGTCAGGGAATGATGCTGTTTTTCAGCATTGTGTTATTACCAATCTCCAGTACAGCAGTAACACGCCGGTTAGCGCGCAGTATAATATGCATTACTGGGATGCTTTCTCTCATTTCTAACAATATACGTGGCTAATGCAGTTTAATACATTTCAAGTTCTTTTATTTGAAATAGTAGAAAAAACGATGASGTGATTTAGTGTGTTTTAGTGGTTTTTCTTTCTTTCTTACTTTCTTCCTTAATTCTATAATTCCTTCCTTAATGCCTTTCTTAGTTCCTTTCTTTTTTCGGTCCTTCCATCCATCCATCCATCCATCCATCCATCCATCCATCCATCCATCCATCCATCCATCCATCCATCCATCCTATTAATTCCATCCTCAATTCCATCGTTTGCTCATTTGTTCCTTCCTTCCTTCTTTCTTTCTTTCTTTCCTGACTTAAATCTAAAAATCTCCTGACTGCCTAACTGAATAAAGCAACTCATCATATGATGATTGTATTTGTGCAGTGATGGTATCCTTGGCAAGATTCATGAGTAATTTGCTTACAGTCATCTTTCATAAAGATTGTCTGGATTCTCTTCATGCAGATGGAACCAACAACGAAGGTTCAGAGGAATCTACTGTAGGCCACAGCTATGTGAAGAAAAAGCTCGAGCACGGCCTAAGCCGGATTTGGCAGGTCAGTAACACACTCGTGTTCCTATCAGACACTTTTTCTGTTTTGTCCAACAACTCATCGATTTCATTTTTTCTGTTGCTATCAGGACGTCCAACTGAAAGTAAAAGCCTATTTACTAGGAACCGACATGTCCAACTTCAARTACGATGACTTCATCGTGGTGCTGGACGTTATTAGCAGGTAGGAGGCTGCGTTCTCATTAGCGCTACAGTAATTGAATTGGCGTAAGGCCTTGCTCTGTGCAGAGACAGATTGTTCATGGGGCATCAGTGAATCCACTTGATYCACAGACAGACTGTTTACATGTGATCTAATTTAAAGGCTGTTAATGTCACACTGTRGCTCTGTATCGCTGTCCTGTGAAACCCATGGGTCACTAGTGATGTGATACAGCGGTTAATAAGAACTTGTAGCACTTAAACCTGCTCTCAGTCTACTCCGTTTGTGCCTTCTTTCATTTCTCTTCTCTTTTTAACCATTTCTTATTATCTGTATGTCTAGACTGATGCAGGTGGGAGAGGAATTCTGTGGCAGCAAGTCTGAGGTGCTACAGGAGTCAATTAAGAGGCAGAGTGTGAACTACTTTAAGAACTATCACAGGTGAGCATGCCTTCCTCTGGTCTTGACTGTTTTTAGTCAAGCATTTAGGTCTAATGAATAACTCGTACCAGTAAGTGCACATTATCTATGGCCCGCCTCATTATTCTTTATTGAAGTTAATAATTGCTGCATACTGGGAGCACACACAACACGTGCCTTTTTGGCGGTGCTCTGACCCAGTCGTCTAGCCATCACAATTTGGCCCTTATCAAAGACACTCGGATCTTTACACTTTCCCATTAGTGTGTGCGTGTGTGTAAATCATTTAGAGCCATTTTCTTTGATGTGATTGTCACTATGTCCCTGCCTTACTTCTATTAATGAACACACCTGGGCCCATATTCACAAAGCTTCTTAAGCCTAAAAGTTGCTCCTAGTGACGAAATTTTCCAAAAAATGTTCTTAGAATTTTGCCTTACATTTAGGACTAAATCTTTAGTAAAGATAAAAATGATTCACGAAACATCTTAGCCCCAGAAACAGCTAAAAGGTAAAAAATGTTAAGAGTAGAGAGGAGGACTTTTAAGAGGCCTTTCACTGTCTATTCTATTATCATGGATTCTACTTTCACAAAGAACACAGTTCAAGACCTTTGCAGAGGTCAGAGGTTATTATTTATCAACCAATCACAGTCCTTGAATTGGCGCATCATTCCTAACAATGGGGTCAACCACACCTCCTCACTAAGATAAAGGTCTTTGTACTTTCCTTACTCAGAGTTGCTCTGAGAAGTTTCCTAAATCACTTTTAGTCTAGGACTCCCAGCTAGGATTTTTAAAGCTAGAATAGGACCTCTCTGTGAACTTTGTGAATACGGGCCCTGAACTCTACCCTTACTTGCTATTTGATTGCAGCCCCTGTTGCTTAAGGCTCTCCCTTGAGAATAGCTCCAAGGCTACTGGAGTCAGTAAATCCTAACKTTCTGTTTTATTGTTATATATTGTTTATTTGAATTTTTAACAGCCTCTTTTGACATTAACAGACAAAAACTGTACCATAGATAAATATGCATCTCTCAGTAGTTACCCATGTTTAATGTAAGTTAAATGTATTTGGGGCAGTGGTGTCTCAATAGGTTAAGGCTGTGTGTTACTGGGTTACTGATTGGAAGGTCAGGGGTTCAAGCCCCAGCACCACCAGGTTTACATTTAGGCATTTGGCATATGGTCCTATCCAGAGCGACTTACAGAAGTGCTTATCCGTCATTGGATAGATCCTTATGCTGGGTTACTACTGTAGGTTTCTAACCAAGTACCAGAGTTCCAATTACCAAGTTGCCACTGTTAAGCCCTTGAGCAAATCCCTTATCCCTATCTGCTCCAGTGGTGCTGTATCCTGGCTGACCCTGTACTCTGACCCCAGGTTCCTAACTGGGATATGCAGAAAAACAAAGGTGGGGGTTTGCCTTAGAACAAGACCAGTTCAAAGAACTGTATTATATGCAAACTCCTGACCACAATGTATTCTTTACATGAAACAGATTCGGACAATCAAAGGCATTATGAAGAATACATCCGGCAGCTCACATCACTCTGTGTGTGTGTGTGTGTGTGTGTGTGTGTATGCTTGTGTCTTGTTTTGTTTATTACATAAATTTACATTATACTTTCTTTTACAGTAAACAATTGTCTACGCTGACGATCTGACATTCTTTAATCAGCTCAATGTCTCTAGTTTGCCAGAAAATAAAATATGTCTTGCATTCAAACAAGAGCGCAGCACTGACAATCTAAAATCAGCTTTCTAAAATCTCCTGTCATTATAGAGAGAGGTACGCCACTTTTATTCGCTAATAACTTTCCTGTAAAGCCAGTCGGGTCTTKTAAATAAGAATGCAGAGTAATTAAGTTTCATAGTAAACATGCATACAGACTGATTAGCTGATGCATGCGCTAGAATTTAATGACATGTCCAGGGCAATGTCTAAATATTCATGAAACCTGGCGTAATCCACAGGGTCTCCGGTACTCCTTCATTTCTGTCTCTTTACCGAGTGTCGACAATGCTGTGAGCAATCACTCAGTGCGCTGTATTGTACACCTCGAGCATAATAGAAGTTCAGTAGGGCAGATGAAAGTAAAGTCTGTTTTATGTTCATATTTTTCAGTGGAGTGACAAAGTCAGGGCAGATAATATATCGTTTTTATAAACTCTCTCACATTTGATTCAAGGGTATGCTCTTACCTTTCCACTTCAGAGGACATTGTGCACAGTTTAGTTGTCATATCTTTCTTTTTTTTGTTTGTTTGTTTCTTTGCATTTGTATGTTTGATGTTAGATCTTTTGTTTTTTCGGTATTTGGTTGTTGAGTTCCAGACTCAACCTTGATCACTGGATTTCTTCAGGGCTTGTAACGGCGTTTAGTGCCGTGGTTGTGAGCTCGGCTCTCTGTCCACTCACATGTTTATACTCACTTGTGCAGCTCTATGAACTTTTTGATTAACCTATTAGCTTTTGAGCAACATGGTCATGTTGTCTATAGGGTTTGTACAGTACCTGTATACTGTATAACTAGCTAAGGCGCTTTTCTTTTTCAGAGAACATCAGAACTTGTATGTTTTCAGACGCTGAATATATGTAACCCGGTTTCTCTCTTATCTCTTTTATAGGACACGTCTGGAGGAATTGCGCATGTTTCTGGAGAACGAAACCTGGGAGTTGTGTCCTGTGAAGTCCAACTTCAGTATCACTCAACTTCACGTGAGTCTCAGCACAGCACTGGCGGCATACAGAATGACTTAAAAGTCTCACTGAGGTTCTCTAGTGCATGTGAGAATCGTCATTTACTGTACAGTACGTATCAGAGTTAATTAAACTCCCTGACAGCCTTTTGAGGCTTTTGCCGTAAACCGAGTGCTCTATTAAGCTTCATATTGACAAACATGAGCTTAAAATGCAGAAATGGATTTTATTTCACTTGGACATTGCGTTATGTTATCCAAACACTAAATCCTGGCTTATATTATCTCCTTTTTTTGCAAGTGTCGAAGTGTCAAGTTTGTTTGAGCGCGAGCCGTTTGAGTCTTCCTCGCTTGCGGCGGTGTCAATCTAAGAAAATGTTTTCTTTGTCACGTTGTTATACATTCCCAGACACCCTGCAGTGAACGCTAATCCTCCCCAGAGGATCTTATGAATAAATCTGCAAGCATTTCTATTGTTACCATATATTCAGAAGACTTTTTTCTTTTTCTTTCTGTCACTAAGTTAGCGCACCAAGTACAGTATGAGTCTATGGAGGACATTTACGAACATTTACAGTAGATAGGCTTGAGTTGTCCGCTATAAGACATATTAGAGTGATCTCATCTCATTAGTACTCAGATTAATAAAGAAAGGATTTGAGGTTTGATGTTTGAGGTCCTCCAGATTTTGTCCACTAAAAATAWACAATATGTTTGCATGGAAAATGTTTCTTGAATCTGAAGGCTTGAAAGCTTTCTGATTAGAGAGTCCATCTTAAGTGTTGGAATGGATGCTGATCTGGTGATAAGATTTGTGTTTGTGGAAAAACTAACAAGAAGAAAGATTTTTTGAGATGGTTAGGTCAGGCTTCCTATCTTTTACAATAAATCCCACCTTCTGCATTAGGATTCGTTGAAAGAATTCAATCTCATCTGTGATTGGTTAGAAGCTTTACTATGAAATGAAATGACATACCAGTCAGGACTCTCCCGCATCCATGAGAAATAACACAGATGGGAGAGAGTTGTCCTCATGAAGTTTATTGATCACATTTACATTTAGGCGATTAGCAGACACCCTTATTCAGAGCGACTTACATTTTTATTTTATTTACGCATCTGAGCAGTTTGGGGTTAAGGRCTTTGCTCAAGGGCCCAACAGTGGCGACTTGGTGGTCATGGGGTTTGCACCTGGGACCTTCCGAACCCTAGTCCACTGAGCTACCTGAAGTTTCARCTACCCCTGACTCGGAATGGAAGCAAAGTTTGTTTTTATTTGAAGTCACCAAATATTACCCCCATAAACGCAGAACAGATRTATTTATCCCAACAAAAGCGAAACGATCAGACCGAGTGTTAACATRGTTAAAATTAACCTAGCGAACAGATTTTGAAAGGTTTACACCCTCCTCTCATATCATAAGAAATCATCAATCAATCAGCCAGTCAGTCTTTGTGCTTTTTGATGACCTGGCTTGTTTCCCAGCATTCATTTCACCTTCCGTTTAATTAATTATTTCAGAACTTTCCATCAGTCTTTTTATATTGCAGTTTTATTATACAGATAACTGTAAAAAAAAATATTAATGAAATTCACTTAAGTGATGTAGCCCAGATTAAAACAGCCTCTCCTAACCTCTATTATTATTCACTAATGCAATGCTTTGTCTGCTGTTTTTGAGTCTGTGACATACAGTAGAGTCCATACTACACATACTAAAGCTTACAGAATTAGAATGTACTGTACTATAGTAGGTGGAATGTAGTAGAGAAAACATAAGTAATATTTGTGTTCAATAAATGTGTTTCATATTTTTAAATGATCTGTTTGTATAAATTAAATAAGGTCCTGGTCAAACCAGTACTAATTTAGCAAACTCAAAAGATTTTTTTTTTACATTGGAGTATTCTGCTACAGCACACACACACACACACACACACACACACAAAATCATAATTTTTGCCCATTAATAAAATCAGCATATAAAGCATACATCATTAATCTGTAATAATAGTCCTGAAGGTGTTTTGAACTTTGATATTTACTGACTCKGAGTCCTGCCCTCATCCCTTGTGTCATTTTAGTAATCTGTTCTCTCTCCGCTACCTCTCGCTGTTACCCACTTGAAAGATGAACTGATGCGGCGCTGACCTTTTACTTTCTGTCAAGAAAAAAAAAGGTTTTAAGTCACAGATACAGTATGGTGAAATGCAGAGAAATATCTTTGCAAATTTCAGCCTGTTAGGAAGTTTGGTTCAGTGTGCAGAGGCCAGCCATGATACAGCAGCACCGGAGCAAAGGGCACATAGTACTCGAGTGTATAAACATTTTGGTCTAGGAGTAGTATAGTAGTCCTCTTTTATAATACACACTGCATATATTTGAATAACGATGTTGATTGTAAGTGTAGTAAACGCTTAAACACTGCTTCGTTGCAGGAGTTTAAGTTCATGGGTCAGTGCCGTTCGCCGTCGGTGTCTCCGAGCAGACAGCCAGCCTACAGTGACCCTGAGGAGCTGTCTCTATTYGATCAGTATATTCTGGAAGGAAATCCTTTTGAGATGCAGATCGACAATAAAGAAGAGGAGAGCGAGGATGTCCTGGCGTCCAATGGGGTAGGCTTATTAWTCAGCTATTACATGTTTATTACCGCTTTATTACACACTCAGTACATCCTGTGCAGCTTATCACTCAGTATGAATTAATTGATTATTGATGTATTATATTCCTGAACGTATAATGCAATCGTTACTATGGATTTATTCAGTGGTCTTTATAAGACTAATAACAACTTATTACAAACTGTGCTCAGGTCTATAATGAACAAGTTAACCAGTTAATTAAAACGCCTCATTTTAAATAGGATATGTAGTTTTATCCCAATATAAATTGGGTTTCTGTTGCTATTGTTAAACTTGATTACTTTAAATTAAAAAAAAAATTATAGCTGATGATTGTGATCACTTTCTATGAAGCGTGATTGAACTTTAGGTCTTTTCCATTTATTCTTCAATAACATCCTCATCGAAACCACAGTGAGCTGTTGAAATAAACGGACATAATTAATAGTGTTAAGAGGTTTTATCATTTCTACCTGCCGTGTCGGATAAGCTTCATGGAGGGTGTAGTGTCAGTGTGGCGTTATCATCACTCAAATGCACTTGACATTTCAAAACAGAAACCGGGACAGCGCAATAACGTTTCTATTCAGTTGATAGCGTAGGCCGTGGAAAGAAGTGTTTTTACCTTGAGACAGCGTGGAATAAAATAAACATAATAATAATTAGACAATCCAGACAGTTTTGATTACTGTAGTCTCTGAACAACTCACAAAGATCACATGTTTATATTCAAGTTACACAAGAGCCTGTTTTTGATCCGGCACGATGTGTAGCCGTTGTTCTYAGCTCCATGCAGGGCGCAGGCTGTGTATCACAGGGTGTTTTTAAAAAGCCTGCCGAGAAAAATACAGGAATGAGGACGTAATTCGTAAATCTCTGTTTCTTCATTAAGTTCTCAAAATGGTCAAAACAGTTTTGGTCACTTAGACGGATTTCCATCTGGA
The DNA here is from genome assembly GCA_003987875.1 of Clarias batrachus. Classification (NCBI taxonomy): domain Eukaryota; kingdom Metazoa; phylum Chordata; class Actinopteri; order Siluriformes; family Clariidae; genus Clarias; species Clarias batrachus. The sequence goes on from QMIH01000507.1 coordinate 345,940, forward strand.
AACATTGAAAATTTAAATTTTTTTCATTTAATTCTATATATGGAAAAAAATGTTTTATTCATTTTATTTATTTTTTTGTAATTATTTCTGAGTAATTCAATGCAGAGGTCAACCTTATGGGAAAAGGCGTAAGCATAATAAATAGGCTTTCTATCAACCCATGGTAATTCATGTATTATGAATTATGCTTACTTAAATATTTTTAACATATAAGGTTGATGATAATACACTGAAAATCCTACATCTGCTTATATCGACTATAAACTAAATTAAAAAGTAAAGCCCAATGCTGAGCAGAAAAATAATGAAAATGACAGAGAAAAACAAAGGAAAAGAGAAACAGATGAAAAAAATGTCAGCATTCATTGCTTATTTTTTTTTTTTTTTAACTTTTTTATGTTTTACTTTAAAATTCTTTATGCACTGTAGATTGTAGAGAACTGATTCAGACATGTCAACGTCCAGAACGTGGACATGTCTCATCCGTAACTCCACGTAATGCTCAAGCATTTATTCCAATAGTGATAAAAAAATTCAAATCTACTCTTGATTTCTGCAGTTATTCTTACAGTTTGGAAGGTGAGAGAGTGACGCTCGGTGTCAAAATAAGAGTCGCATGTGTGAAGCATGATACTCGGCGCTCGTAAACTAATACTTGCTCGGTTTCCGAATAAAAAAATATTAAAAATCTTTGCTCGGTTTGTGGAACACTCGTAAACCACGTTACTCGCAATTCGAGGTTACACTGTATTTTGGTGACACAAAGGGAATAAAAGTTCTAAGTGGTTTAAACATTATTTTTTCAAAGTTATGCTGATATGGCATACATACCTTATTATTATTATTATTAGTAGTAGTAGTAGTGAAAATCAAGCCAACTAATAATTAATTGACTTAGATTTATATGCATAGATTTATATGTACATGAGAGTCAAGTCTTCCAGTGCAAACCTACTGTATAAGAATCATAGCCCTGTAGAAAGCTGTCMTTGTGCTATAAATGCTAATAATGCAGCCAATCAGCTGGGATCTTTTCTCTCATATTCAACGCACATAGCATCGCTCATGTGAACCATTCAAAATATAGACTTCCTCTAGGGTACTTTCTACCTAAATAGGAAGCATTTTTTGGACAGCATTTAGGCTCCAGAGATAAAGTCCATCCCCAAAAGGAAAAGCTGCAAAAGGCTTCATATTTTAGACAAATTTAAAGCAGAATTGCATCTGCCCTTCTTGGAAAGGGGCACATTTTTGGCTAGGTAGCAATTTCTCGAAAAAATAATGTTTTGATAATATCGAAAAGCCGAAAGGTTAGAGAATTAACGTGACTGGAAAATAAAACCTACACACATACGTACCAACACAGCTAGTCACTAAAGTTTGTGCTGAGGTGCGCTGAATCAGTGCTCGAGTGGGAAGTGCAATAATAAATAATATGTTTAGAAGTCTGCTCTTTGTTCAAGAATAAAGCAGCACTTTTACACTTCTTGCAAATTCCCCTCCAGCCATTCTGCCAGAGAAACCTGTAATTGGTGCTCTTTGAGTAGGTGTTGCTGCCTTTTTTAAGAAATGGAGTCATCTAGAACTCCTGTCGTTTCTTTTTTTCTTCTTTTGTGACACTTCTTTGCAGTATATTTGATGTAAATGGGCTGTAATGATACGAGGGCAATGTAGTCGTTAGTCATTTTCATATTTATCTGTTTACTCCAGACATGTCTTGGCTGCTTTGAATAACCACATACTGTAGATGAATATCTATAGGGATTGTTGTACAAAACGATGACCGTCATTACGCCTTTCAATGTAAACTGACCAGACAGAGTGTGCAATAATATGTCAACAGAACACATCAGTGATATGTCATATATTACTGTACATGTGAGCCTCTCTAATTTTAACTGTTGGTCATAAAAGGACAAATTTCTATCAGTACCTGATTATTCGTACTATAAAACAAAAAAAGCRAACTTTGATTTCTGTTTATTGTTGTTCTYTTGAAATCCATCAACCTCAAGGTCTGGCATGTTGTGCGTTGTGAGATGCAGTTCTCATCACCTTATTTGGGAAGAGTGATTATTTGAGTTACTGTGATCTTGAAGGAAGCTTGAACCAGTCTGAAAATTTGTCTTTTGACCCGTTACTACAGTATGTCTGTCTGGCTGTCTGTCTTTCTTTAGCTATACAGACCTTGTATACATGGCTATTCTAGGAGATCAGCTATTTTTTTTCATAGGAAGTGTCTCAATAAAGTATTTAATTATGTTGTACTGTAGATAAAAATGAAAACAAGATASCGTCTCTTTAAAAGAAACTACTGATGCCAGAACGAGTCCTTTTGTGTAGATTGTATCGTTTTAGGGTTAATCTCTTTAGTTGCTYTTCCTGGCTTCACACTGCCCTTTCCTTTTTCTTTTCTTTTCACTTTTTTTTTCCACATCAGTACGAGTCTGAAGAGCTGGAAAAGAGTGTATATCAGGACTATGACAGTGACAGCGATGTAGCGGATGAACTGAAGCAGGACTTTGTGGATGAGCAGACTGGAGACATACCCAACAAGAGGTCAGTATATCAGTGGCACCCCGAGTCAAATTCTGCCTTGTCCCAACACACACACTGTGCAGTAGCACACCAGTTGTTGGGTTTTAAATGTTAGCACTGGACACGTTAGTTGAACTTCACAAAAGGTGACTTAAGTCCTCGGCGTACTTATTGAGGAGAAACAGTTGAATTGGTTTCATTTGCACACTGCTATAGTATGTGTACATGGTATCTGAACACATTAATCAATCAAGTCGTTGATTGGTTATTGCCTGGGTTTTAAACAGAGATTGGCGGTACAGAGACGATTTTCTGATCRTACTGTATGTACATTTTATGATGCATTTAACCTATTGCAAGATTTGTGTGCCTGGATTACATCAAGTCATAAAACTTCAATTTATATATGGTACAGATTGGGCAGCTGTGTCGCCACCTGATCTGCGTCCCTGTTTCAACTGCACTGCACGAGGCTGACGTCAGCATACTGCAGCGAGCAATCCTTTTTTCCGAAAATGAAATGATAGTAGCAATCCTTGATCACTGACGGTCGTTTCATTTTCATGCCACTCACAGAAAAGTTTAAAAGTATCCTGAGGCCTTAGTGTGTGCGAGAGCATTCCGCAAAAACGGTCTAAAGAAGATCAAATAACCAATTAGAGCCAAACGTCTATTTTGTGAATAATTAAAAGATTCCCATGGACCTTTTAGACCTCACAATTAGTGATCACGCTAATGCCTTCTCAGTTCCTTATTTAATTGAGTAAGCCTGAGAAACAAGTGAATAATCTAATTTACAGTATGAACCCTGCAATCTGTCTCAGAAGCTGTGCAGGAATGGAAGCTCACGCTGTGTGCTGTGAGAGACAGTAAGCAATCATGCTATCTTTAGCCTCTTAAATGAAAAAAAAGAAAAGAGGATTAATTATGGCATGAAGAAGGGGCCTTTTCAAATCTTTTCAGCTGYGTGTAAGAGCCAGTTTGGGGATCGATAAAAACAGTCAGAAAAGGGTTTAATAGAAGTTTCAGAAGATTACATTAAAACGATTGCTTGGCTTATAATGATTCAATAAACTGAGTGCTTTATCTTAATTAAAGTAACTAAGCTGGTTGCTTTAACCATTCAGTGTGTTAAAGGTAAATAAATACACTGAATTAGATGCATCTAAAGATGTTCATCCAAGTATTTTACTATTATTATTATTATTATTATTCTTTGTAGCAAATAAACAAATGACAGATATGTCACAAGATTTTTCACTGTACCTCAAACAGGTTACATTAAATTATTTTAATTAATAACATATTAATTAAAGTAGAGTTGAGGAAACATTATGGAATTCCTCAATTTTGTTTGAAATGAGAAATGTATTTAATATTTGGTTTCATAATGATGTGTGTGTGGCGCTTCCATTTGCAATGAACACAGAGAGGCTGCTGAGTGTTAATTTTGCCAGYAGATATTATAATACAACTAAAACACATTTTCTGTGGCTGAATCTTAAATACTGTTTCATCGTGCACGTACAGCCGTCACTTTATAGAGTTAGCAAACACAGCGGTTAGTCGATGCCACTGAACTTATTCAGCCTCTTTGAAAATGGCAAATAGGGGGAAAAATGGCAAAGCAAGCTGAATATCAGAAATACGAAAACTTCTTCGGTTAGGAAATACGAGAAATTTATTTTTATATTTTTTTCCTCATAAAGCGTCAACGTGTTGGCTTTTTGTCAAATGAAACACTTCCACAGCTTATTCTCAAATACTTTAGTCTTTGTGGTGCTGTGAGTTGTRTGTCTATATACTGTGTTTATATAGTCTTATGCAAAAGTTTAGGCACCCTAAATAACATATTTTGGTGGTTTTAACATCTTTGCACCTACTTATACTCTGTAAAGCCCAGAACAGCTGACCCTTGTGTCTTAAAATAACACCTGACTGACTGTTGTTGTTGATGATGTTGTTACTTATTTACCTAATGTCATATGTGTAATTTTGCTAGAATTATTCTAGCATGTAGGAAATATATCCAAACTTTGTTCTTTTGACTGGATGTATGTGTATGTATATGTAAGTCATGATTAATCACAATTTTAAAATCCTCAGATTTACTTTTATTCAAAACCAGCAATGTTGAAATAAAACATTGCATGACAAACAAAAATGAAAACTGGTGAGATTTAACTGAAATGTTAAATTAAAATCTCTTGTAGGGGACCGGCACTGAATGCAGTGGCTGGACGGTATAGGGTGTGATAACCCACTGATGGATCGAACCCGGATCCTCAGATCTAAAAAAAAAAAAAATCAACTGCAGCCTTGACTTTGCTTGCCGCATGAGCCAACTCATGCACGCACGCAAATAAGATTGAACATTAGACAGTAAATAGTAGTAAAGCGGAAGCGAAAACGTGCAAAAGTAGACAATAAGTACACCAAATATACCACAATTTACCAGTATGCATAATTGTGTAAGAAGATTGAGTAAGAAGAGTGTGTCTTGGGAAGACAGTTTGTGCATTGCAAAAAAAGCAGCGGAAAGAATATACTGTATATACAGTGACCCGTTCACAATAGTGCTCATCAGCAGCAAGTACAGTACAGTAGGTCAACATGTTTGATGTATGAAAAGCAAAAAGAAATGGGCAAGCTTAAGGATCTCAGTGACTCTTTATTATAATTGTGATGGTTAGGAACTGGGTCAGAGCAAGTCCAAAATAGCAGGTGTTGTGGAGTGTTCCCAGTGCGCGGTGGTTAGCACATACCAAATGTGTTTCAAGGAATAACAGCTTGTGAACTGGCAACGGGGTGATGAGCACCCAAGACGTTCATTGGGAGCGAAGGCTACCTCATCTGGTGCAATTCCACAGAAGAGTTGTGGCTGCCAGGTGTGCGAGTGCGCCGCTAACCTGGGAAAGAGACGGCCCCGAATGCACTATGGGAAGAAGGCAAACTGGCAGAGTCAATGAAAGGCTCTTGGCAGTGTTTTGCTGGGAAATCCTTGGTTCTGTCATTCATGTTAATGTTTCTTTGACACATACCACCTACCTAAACATTGTTGCAGACCGAGTACCCCCCCCCCC
>QMIH01000507.1:351643-362734 GCA_003987875.1 Clarias batrachus
TTATAGTTCTGGCTGATTGATGAACATCTTCATTCACAAGTATAATTAAAGGAGTCATTAAGTTAAGAATGCTGGTGGATTTTGAATCGGCTGTTCCCCCACTGTGGTGAGTGGCATTTCCTCCCCTAGCACAATCACACTCGACTTGGCACACGTAGGGGTTATTATATGAGACTGACAGCCACAGAGGAATTAGAAATACAACGCTCGGTATGCTTAGAGCTCATTTGCTTTCTCTATAACACATATGAAGTCTGTGACCATGCTTGATAGGGTAACATTTTAATTACTAAGGACACTCAAGCAGACTGATGTATTCTATAGGTTTCATGTGCTCAAAGAGTAAAAATTATAAAACGTTAAAAAAAAAATGATACTGTATTCTCTTATTTTCATCAATACTGATCTTGCAGTCAAGGTTTGGTCCAAGCTACCAGAAGCTAGTTGTGGTTAAAGGAATGTAAGAAAGATATTTTCCCGATCGGCGGAGGTTCATTTTTGTAGTGATCATTTTGCCTCAGCTATTTTAGAATGCTAACTAAGAATTTAACAGAATGAAATGACTGTTTACCCAACTTGCTAAATGTATGTTACTTTATAAACCTTCAAAGCTTACCTAAATGCTAAATACATCAAGAAACTAGCTAGCTAAGACTATATAGCTATACTATACATTCATACTAAGGAATCGTCTATAATAGACATGATTGGCTAGCTAAATATTTTCAGCGAATAAATGAGTTTACAATATCTGGCTAGGTAACATTTTAGTTTCTAGTTACACCGTTTGAAGCCTTCCTTGTATGCAAATGCTGGCCCATAAACCTAAACAAGACAGGGTTAGCTCAGTGGTTATTGGAGAACAAGTCAAACCCCACCACCTCGAAGTTGTCATTGTTTGGCTCATGAGAAAGGCCCTTAACCATCAACTGATCAGATGGATAATGCGATAAAAATTTAGGTCGCACTGGATATGGGGCATCTGCCAAATGTTCAGATGTAAAATAAATGGGCAGCATTTGAGGAAYGTTCAATCTGATTGCTGTTGTTGGTCTTTTGTTTGCTCCCGTCAAGGTGTTCCCATCCGGTCCACCCAACAACTCCGCATAGGTTTTTTAAAAAGATTTTATGCCGGATGTCCTTCCTGACGCAACCCTCCCATATTATCCAGGCTTGGGACCRGCACTGCATGCAGTGGCTTGGGTTTGGGCAATGGCTGGGAATCAAACCCAGGCCTTCCGCATGATGGTCGAGAAACCTACCACTGAGCCACCACTGCCCAATTGTCAATCGGATTCCTAAATAAAATTATAAGTAGATTCTTCAGTCAGATTAAAACCAAATAGCGTCAGGACGTTGGGCGACATTTCTTACTACCACTTCTTTATAAGCCGCACACGTGTGTCCTGGCTCTCTGCTGCTGCTGCTGGTGGTGGTTGTGGTGGTGGTCATTACTTATGTGCATTTCATAGAACCTAGGAGTAGCATGTTTGGTAATTCAGACAGATTTCAGCACCAAACATTACCTTTGCATACATACAGAACATAGACTCTGACATTCGCTTTTATCAAGGGCACTACCTCGTTATAAGTTACGGTAATGAACACAATGGAATACAGTTAATACCAGCAGGTAAATAATGTAGAACACATTTCTTTAGGTGACCTCTTGACCAGGTATTATGTCAAAGGCTGTTTAGATGGTGTTTAAATATGAGGCTTAACCTCACAGTTGACCTTGTAGCGGAGCTTTGTCACCTCTTCATAGCTCAAAGAGATACAGTAGTATCAGATATTCACATTTATGAGTGCATATTCAGTTCTCATTTTTGACTAATACTGCCCACTGCTGAAATAACGTTTAGGAAAATGAAAGATTAATCCCTCTGGGGTATAAGGGCTTTCTGAAGATCCGCTCTTGAAGATCTGCACGAGCCTTAGACTTCTTACATTTGTGTAAATTTCAAATCTTTACCAATGTAGCAGCTAATACTTCTTCAATCATTTATATAGAGACCAAATTCGGCTTTCATAATATGGATGATGTAAAAATGCCAGAATGTGTAAATGTATTTTAAACTTAAATGTAACTTTTAAACTTTTGTCAAACTTTTTTTTTTTTGTTACCTAAAGAAAAAAAAACTATTTTGAAAATGGACACTAAATGAAGCTTGCAGATGGTTTTGAGCACAATAATTGAAAGATGCATTGAAGTAGAGGACATGAAGTGAAAACAATAGGCAGAAAATAAAACCTACAAATCTAGGGACTGTAGAGAGACACGAGATGCTTACTTTATAGTCTAAATTTAATTTAAAGTCTTCAAACTCAAACAAAATCCATGCATAGAAAAAATKCTAATTGTTGACGTGGGCAGCATGTCCAGAATTTTATACCACTATGGTGAACAGTGTTTTTAGATAGGCAAGTCCATTAATCACTCAAAACCACACAGGCTTTCCCACAATTGCAAATTTGATCAAAACCAGGTACGATCTCGAGATAGCTCATCATCATCATAGAGAGATAATCAAGAAGTTTGTCAGAGTTTTGTGTGGAGKCATCATAATTTATGAACAATATATCAATTCATCGAGAATTTAAAAGTAGCTTGTAGAGGGTTGTACAGTAGGTGGTTCCTGCCTCTTCGTACTGGATCATAGGGTAAGAAAAAAAGCCAAATTCCTTGTTTAGTTTTGAGTGTAAAAGTGTAAAAATTTCTCATACAGGGGATTAAACAAATCTGCTAAAATTGCACCCTGTGCACAAAAATCCTAATTGGTTTCTATCCCCTAAAAGATGCAAAAACTATGGCTTAACTGGTGAAATCCAACGATTGCTCACTAAACAACTAAATACTAAGCTTTAATATGTATTGCATAAAGTTCAAATCTGTAATAAATTACTAAATAGTGTGCACTAATATAGATAGTATTTACTGTATGTGATGATGTTTATTACAGAAGTGTCTCACAAGTTCACAGATTTATCCAAACCAGGGGTTTCCAGGTCCAAGTTTATTGGCATCTCTTGACAAGTCATAGCAAATCATGAGGTGTAGTAGGCACTTCGTAGGTAAATAGTGTAAGATCATAGACAGTGTGGYCTACTTTGTAGCAGAGACATACAGTAGATGATTGCATAGTAATCGCACGGAAACTCGCTCATCTCGAACGCCACGTGTGCATTTATCGACAGGGCATCGCTCCAGCCGCATTGTGAAAATGAAGTTGTGATGTGCATTTGTTGATGGACAAAAAATGTCCGTAGCTGAGTATTATTTCCGCTCATATGGAGGTGGTCGTGGATGAGGGCCGAGTTTGAGAAAGGTGGCAGAACAATTTCTTCCCATACTCATTCCCTGATGTGTGTTTAACTGTCAAGATCCACCAAGAACCGTGCCTGCTATACATGAGCGAATCATCTCCTTTTGCAGGAGTCTGCAGAAACCTTTGTTCCAGGATATTGTATGTTTACGAAGCTGCGTGAATGATATGACGCCATGCACACACACGTCGAACGCTTACATTACACATATCTTGGTGAAATCAACACGCTAATAGTGTGCATGTTAGTTTCTTTCAGGAGAAATAAACTCAAGGTAATACGGTTCATCTTTTCATTTCAATACTGTGTATTTTGGCGCGTACTGTACATCATATCATTTCCTAGGTAATGTGTTGCCAATTTGTGGATGATTTAAGACATGTGATTTCAGACGGTCGAGCAGCCATAAACCTCGAGGAATTTAAATCCGGGACATTTGGCTCACGCTAGCAAGGCATTTGTGGGTGTAGGAAAGCTCTAAGAGTGTACAATATGATAATACTAATAATTATGGAATTGATCTCTATAAATAAGCACAATTCCATGCTGTCTTCGTTTGCTGCAAGCATCTGCTTTTTCCTGCATCGTAATGAGTAATCACCATGTGGTGATGGGTTAACGACAAAATAAATTGTTACAATATAGCTGTATTTATGAGACCTAAGCTGATGCTTGTTTAGTCTGGTCTCTGTGACTGAACTGAATTTCCCCTTAACTATAAATACTGCTACTGGTAAGATCATTAAGCTCACTACCAGTTATCATAACATGCCGATGTCTAGATCCACATAACAACAGGGCCGCATCTCCGTTATAAACATACAGTATAACGGAGTAACTGAACAATGCTGTTAATAAAAAGGTTCATTTTCATTTGTGTTAGCACGTGTCATAAACGATGCAAAACACCCCATTGATTTTTATAACCTCTAATAAAGCAGGCGACTTGGTGGTGCGGCGGATATCTTCCTGACTAACAGCGCCGGCGCTCTCTGTTCTGTCCCGAGCTCGGGTTACTAACTACGTGGAGTTTTTGTGCATTTTCGTCCTGTATCCATCTGGGTTTTATCTACTGTATCTTCTACATTTTTCTCCCACCTCTATAAAGCATGCCAGTGGGTGAATTGGATACTGTACTGTAAGTTCCTTATAGGTGCGAATGTTTGTGAGAGATACCCTGTGGTGGATTGCCGTTCAGAGCCTGGAAGAGATCCCAGGTCAGCCTCTGGATTCACTGCAGCACTGACCAGGATAAAGCGCTTATTAATGAGTAATGAGAAAGCAGGCGTTGTTTGTTTGTGTATATATTTAAAAACCGCCAATTTTAATCTATAGCATGATGTCATTTATAATCGATAAGTAGTCTAGAATCACATTCTACTATAAAGCACGTGGAAAAGAAAAACATGCTTGATCAGTTTGGGATCAGTGTGCGTGGTCAACTTTGCCTGACTGGCCTCATGTGCAGAAGGCTGTGGTGTACTGGGTGTTCTGGTGACTGGAATTAACTTAATACATTTTTTTTCATTGTCTTTTCAGTGGGATTGGATTTAACACATTAACACTGATTATCAGGTCTATATATACACACCAGTGAACTGGTGTCAGAGTCATACTTATCAATCAGCCCTCCGATTACTTTTGAACCCATGAAAGTGTGTCACTGTCCAAATGCTCACGTTCCTGCCTTTATATTTATTCAATTTGTTTTATATTTAATCGTGTTGTATTTATTAGACAGTACTTTGATTGTTTCATTAAAACATTGTGTTGTGTCCCTTGTGTGCTCAGTGTTTCCAGAGAGACGCTGCGCAGCGGAAAAAGATCCGACTACAACCTGAACAAAGCGAACGCCCCCATCCTGACCAACACCACACTCAACGTGATCCGTCTGGTCGGTAAGCAGTCGACCTTTAACATTTCATCCACTTAAAAGACACGGAAGGAAACGGTGACCCAGTGCAAGCGACCTCGATCGGCCAATCAATTAATAAACTAATGGCAGAGGTGTGTGCATTGATTCAGCTCCATGTCATTAGATCTGTTTTGCATTGCCTCCTCATCTCTTTCGGGTCATTTGAACCAATGATAATTTGTCTGCTGCATCAGCCGACATGGCGGCTCAGACTCCATTAGGTTTTAGCCCTTCAGTAGTAATGAATAGATTAAAATTTCTGACGGAGGTGCCTTCTTTCCATCTAATTATTTTTTTGGAATTGATGTTGGCTGGTTTTATTTTATTTGATTATGTCTTTTGTTGGATTTTTTTGTTCTTGTAGTTTTTTAGGGTAATCTTTAATCAATTTCTGCTTAAAAAATGATCCTTTAATCTGCTTTTGTTTTCACAGGTAACAGAAACCTTTTCTTTGTTTTGTTTTGTTTTTTTCCCCCAAGTAATCCTTGACAGTTATGTTGCAAATAATAAGCAGATTTTGCGTCAGTGAAAGAATTTTCTAACAGGAAAAAAAACCCATGACATTTTCCTCTTAATCATTATGCGTGATGAATGATTAAGATGAATAAAGTCTCTATTGCAATCGTGAGTACAAAAAAAAAAGAGCCTTACTCTATGTGCAACATCAGTCCTTATTCAATCCTAACTACGTTATCATCTTGTATTTCCTATATGTACTTCATTGTTTTTTTTTTTCCCCCTCTAAATTTAATTGCCCTGCCTCAGGGGGCATGGAAATGTCAGCGTCCAACCAGGAATGACAAATCCAACTTAAACATAGATCTCATAATGATTGAACAGTGCACATTTCTTGAATTCTTAAAATGTAAGGTTGTTCTAGGAGAACAGTTATAACCTGATTAAACATTAACATGCCTGTCAAAACATGTCTGGCTGTCTAAAAGAAGGCAATTTTATTGGCTTTTAATATACAAAGGGCGTTCAAGTCAAACAGGGACTTGTAAATGATGTTCTCGGCGTAAAATCGATTATCATTTACAGAAGCCTTCAAGCACAGCGTGGTGAGAAAACTCTAAGGTGGATTAAAACATTCAACAGTGCAAACATTTTAAAGTACGTCGTAAAATGATGATCCCGGCCGAGTTGGCTCATCTGTCCATTGGAACTGAACACACAATCATTCACGGACACCACTTGCACGTTACAGGAACTTGGCTGGGAGTCATCACCACATCCCCTGTACAATCCTGACGCCTGAATTTCCTGAATTAATTTCCACGTGTTTGGGCCATTAAAGGAGTTCCTGGGAGGCCAGTGTTTCAGACGTGCCTGCTTCTAAGTCTAATCATGGCTTTGATGGTATGACGGTATCCAAGCGCTAGTGAAACACTGCATTAGTTTATAGGGATTATATAGAGAAATCAAGGTATATTTTTACTCTCATATTCCTGCGATCTGTCGTTCTGCACAATGAAAAGTCCCATTTTGACTTGAACTGTTCTCGTACATTCAATGTACAGTACGGTAATAATTAATATTCCAGTTTTCACATACTGTAGCTATTCAACTGAATTGTGGTCTTGTCTTCGGCAGGCAAATACATGCAGATGATGAACATTTTAAAACCGATCGCCTTCGACGTCATCCACTGCGTGTCCCAGCTGTTCGATTATTACCTGTACGCCGTGTACACCTTCTTCGGCCGCAACGACATGGTACGACTGGTTAAACTTTCTATACTGTATTTTAAGTACGACTCTCTGATCATGAATTATTCAGTAATTATGTACAGCACTTTTCTTTCTTTCTGTTTGTTTTTCTCCTTTTCACGGTGCATATCTGTCACACAACATGGAGCGTTTTTCCCGTGGGTGCACCCCAGAGGATAATTGCCGTTATTATTATCAAAGAGAATCGAGCATCACGTGACATGACATGGAATATTGAAGTGGGAGTTGGTCGTGGGTGTTTTGACATCTGTTTTACTTTTCACTGGGAAAGTCTTTCTCCTTTCAAATTTAGTCTCGTACCTCCCAGAGTATCCATTCACAGATTTTGAAGTTCGGAGAGGCGTTTACGGTTTAAAGAGATTAGTTTCAACATCATGTCCTGTTCACAAATTCAACAATGTGCCTGATATCATTCATATTAAACGGTAGGACTCCTTAGGAGGAAGACTGAACATCTCATTTGAATTCACAGACATTTCTCAGGAAATCAGTTTGTGTGTTTAACAGGGTGAGGAGGATTAAAAGAAAACATTGTCATGAAATGCACGAAATACTGTAGAATGTTTTGTACTGAAAAACTGGTGCTGCATGCTAATCTAAAGCAGCAGACTTTCAAATTAATATTTGTGTAATTTCCAATACTTATGGCCACAGCTGTGCAACAATTTTGGGATCTACTTTATAATACTACAAGCTGGTATCAAAAAGTTTTAAGATAAGTTTTGTAACACGCCAGCAGATGGCAGGATAAGGCTGCCCGCCCAATCACACTGAGCACCGAGCTTCATAAGTCAGTGTGCCAAAAGACATCAGTCATCAGTCAGTGTGCCAAAAGGCGTGGCAGGTCTGCGGCTCGACCAAGTGCATGATTATCAACTTTTTCATTGGGCATCGAGAATTCTTCCCAAGGGGCCAGACTGTCGATAGCGAATTCTACTGCCAGGTTTTAAGACGTCTGAGGGAGAACGTACAGCGAGCCTGACGGGATCTGTGGCTCATAACTCTCAGAATTTTTAGTGCAATAGTGCTAATGGCAGTTTCAACTTGTATGTTGATGTTTTTGGAAACTTAATTGTTAAAGCAAAGACTACAGCTGAGGAGGTGACGGATAGACTAAAGTGTTAAAGCGCTGCTTCGTCATTAGATAAATCCCACCGGTACAAGCTAGGCATGCAGAAGTGTGAATAATGTACGACTTTTAACCAAAGTAAAATGAAAGAAGGCGAAGAAGATGAAATTTTATTACAGAGTACATCTCGGATGCCAGCGAAGAACACATTATTCCACACTGCAGCAGAACTCCCTAAATCCTCAATATTTAATACACGTCTGAAACTGCGCTGCAGATGCGCTCCTGCTGTGACCCGTAACTGTCTCTAAACACTTACAACCTTTAGAAGATGATTTCCTTGAGAAATGATTACAGTAATGATCATACACCACCACAGTGCCAGCTGTATCCCACAACATCACATCAACTTTCAGCAGGAAAGATTGCTTGTTTAAAGTTAAGATCTTGCCCCGAAGGCAGGGAGTAGAAGGAATGGGGAAGAGAATGATATAAGATACAGTGACACACTGGGGAAAAATGAATCACCTCTGGGGTGACGATGGGACTCGCAGCCAGGCAGAGCGCCAAGCTGAGCAAAGCCATTCCAACGCTACCGATAGAGCAGCTGTCTGTGTAACAAATGGCTCTTTTTCAGATTGTTAATTTAAGCAGTATGCAAAGGCTTTGCTATAATTGACCACCTGACAGCCCCTATTCTGCTTTAAACTAGATAGCCGGTATGGAAGATGTAACCCAGGACGTCTTTCATATTTTTATACATGATTTCAAAGAACTGACCTTCATGTATGGTTTAACATTGCTTTTGAATTGCATTTGGTTGTTTTTTTTTCTTTCCTTTTTCCCCCTTTTTCTTTTCTTTAAGCATGCCCCATCGCCAACCACGTTGAACTCGGGCAGCCGCCCGGCCGTTCCAAGGCTGGGCTGCTGGGTAAGAGTGAAGCGGTGTGATTCTCCCTTCAGTGTGTCTCCAGTTAAAATCCTACACTCTTCACAGCATGCATGCGTGTGATTTATTTATTTGGTTGTTTAGATTCATTTAAATTTATTTCTTGCTTTAGCTTTATTTATTATTTAATTTTCTCAATTATTCATTAGTAATTTGCATGGATGGTTAAATGTATACTTTAATGACTCGACAAACCCAATAAACAATAGACATGTACAAGAGTTACAACTGCAAATCATCAATTGTGTAGAGAGTACAGTCAACTACAACTTAATAAAGTACACATATGAGAGATAACCCATGATTCAACAGGAAATAACTGATATTCGTGTTGAAAAAATGTTGAAATGTGAGCACTCGTACCACAAAAAGGATGAACAAGGTCATGTGCATTGCAGATTCGCGATCAAACTGAAATGGCTGTCATTCATTCATTTATTCACTTTCTATAGCCTCCAGCTTCTCCGGGGTCGGGGGTCGGGCGGAGTTGGGTAGGGGTGACCAAGGGGGCCTGTAGTTTGGACTTTGGGCACCATGTGACACGGTGCCAATTCATTGCAGAGCGCAAACACACATACACTACATGGAATTTAACCTAATCTGCATGTCTTTGGACTGTGGAAGGAAACCGGAGTACCCTGAGGAAACCCACCAAGCACGGGGAGAACATGCAAACTCCATGCATACAAACCCGAGGTGGAACTCAAAGTGCAGTGATTCTGAGGTTTAAAAAGTTCCGTAGTGAGCGCACGTATCTGTTCGGATATATTAAATTACTAAAAGCGCGACTTTACAAATGACCTACTATTAACTACAACCCGATTTAAAGCGGCTTGATTACTGCACTTTGTTACTACAAGCACTAAAGCTGATTGAKCCTCAGGGTTTGCTCCAGTGTTGTGCAGATGATCTGTCTGATAGAATGGATATGTGGGAGGTGAGAACGTTTAGCAGGAGAAGTTCATAGCTAAATCAGATTTATGTCTCAATTTCTTTCGTCTGTCCTCGTTAAAGAGCGATAATGTCTTCGGGTTGAGCAGCGAACCCGCAATGAATAAAATGGGTAGCCGGTGATGAATCTAATTTTGCGGTTAAAAACTTTTCCAATTGGCAGGCAAAAACAATAAATCGGCTTTTGATCCCGTCTGTGTTTTGTTCGCCATGTTATGAAAATATTTTTTGTCTTAAACATGGTTTGTGTGGCTCTCATGAATTTCCAGATGAATTTCCCTTCCATGTTCCCATAGTAAAATGACATGGTGTTTGTGGGTTGGCAGCTCACAGCTCACAGCAGTTCAACCACCGTGTTGGATAGATGCTGACCTACAAAGCCATGCACACACTGTCTAAGATCTGAGTTACACTGTTTGTGTTGTGGTGATTCCTTCGAATGATTCCTCATGAGAAAGAGTTCATAGTATCTCGGTATCCTTTGCTGCATGTGGGTGGGCTGGGTGCTCTAATTGTAGTAATTATGTTTGGACGAACATATGAATGACAGCACAGTGTGTGGGTTTGTTGAAGAAATGACGAGTAGGGACCATCGTTCTGACTGTGTGTGGTGTTCCTGTCTCTTTGCTGCAGTATGAATCATCCGGACTGGGGCTGATTAGCAGTAGACTGAGGACGACACTCAACCGCATCCAAGAGTCTCTCATAGACATGGTAAAAAAATCAGAAAAGATGTCTCTATTCATCTTTATGTCTATTTACTTCTCATTTCACCCTGGCTTTCTTCCTATTTGTGCCCGTAACCTGTCTGTTGTGATCCATCTTCATTTTTTTTTTCTCACTGTCATTTCTTTGTTTGATTCTTATCTTTCCTTATGCTCTCGCTCTCTCTGGTGCACTCTCCATTACACGCACACACACACACACACACACACACACACACACACACACACACACACACATACATATATACTGTATATAAAACTGTGACTGTGAAACTGAGTGGAAATGGTAGTATGCATTAAGCCCAGTCTCTATAATCCATCATCATTCTCTATCATCTCATGACCCCTACCCGTCAGCCAGCAGCCTCAGGTGAGTTAATCGCCCCTATGCACACTTAAATAGCCATGCGCCCATTTTTTTTTTT
>QMIH01000507.1:363427-420893 GCA_003987875.1 Clarias batrachus
TATATATTATTTATTGTTTATTTATTTATTTATTTTTATAGACAGCTTTAGCAGTTTTTACAGTTTTACTGTTGTGCAAAAATTTCTCTATTGAAAAGTTTTTCTTTTCTCAGCTCCGTTTCTTTTTTCCTTTTTCTCCTCGCTTCTTTGCATGTGAATATTTTTGATGTTGACTTTACAATCCATGCAAATCTCAGTTAATGAAACCAATTCCAAGTCTATCCATGCTTATTTTTCGTCTAATTTTTCATATCTGAATATTTCTACGTGTCACATTACAGAACAAAAAACATATTTGTGGTGATTCTTTTATTATTATTTGCACGGCCCAAGGTATACATCATTTTCCTTGTAATACATTTAAAAAACAAGAGCCATACCCAAGTTTTATATTATTTTATTAGTGTTATTTCATTCATCATTGTTTAATGAAATATCTTGTGTAAAACAAATGTACTTTTATTGAATCAGATAATTTTAGCTTATTTAAATTTATATTTGTGCGTAGTATTTTTACACAAAATCCTTCTCTCAGTGGTTTTATTTCCTGTGAAAATGAAAAAAATGAACAAAACGCAAAGTGAGAAATTTGACAAAAAGTACAGCTCAGAAACAAACACAGCTCCATAACTAAGCCAGAAGCTTAAGGTAGGTTGACAGATTGGGTTTGTTTCCGCAGAAACAGTGAGTGATGGAAAGCTTTCAGTTGAACGGTTCACGGTTTCCCCCTTATTAAACATTCTGCCTCCACAAGTAACCATACCAATGAATTCATTTTTGCAGWGGGTTTTCCTCATGACCGGGCTGTGAGGAGGGAGTGTCTGTGGTCATATCAAATCAGAAAGCATTGCTCGATACCGCCCACACATTTCTTTACAAACGACCATCCAGAGATCCATGCTGGACCTTCTTTTATCTTGCCTTCTTTCTTCTGCATAAAGATTTTGAGTGTGTTGAGAGGTTAGATGTCATTTTCTCTTGAATGTTTTGTTTGTATTCATAGAAATGAATATTATAGAAATATGAGTTTGGATGATATAATTTTTCTATTGCTGAAAAGGTTTCTCAAGCAAGCAAAAAAAAAAAAAAAAGTTACATATCAGGTGAAAATATTTTTTAAATAACCAAATCTTTTTAGTATTTCTTAATATATCATTACAGTACACCAAATATTATTTTAACAATGTAAATTTAAACCTTTAGACATTTTTAGACATAACCTGCCATGTAAACGGCCCAGGGTTGATTCCCTGTACAGTACAAAGTTGTTAGCAATTTTAAAGCTGGATGCAAAACCATGTATGCATTTTAGGACAACATCAAATGAAAAAAGAAATGTTATTGATTTAATTAATTTACTGTAATATGAGATATCGTGGTGGTGCAGGAGGTCCCTATTTTAATCCTGAATGATGGGTTATGCATGTGTGGCACTTCACAGGTGTGATAACTGAATATGAATTAATGATTGAATGAAGAATTTAGTATCACAAAGATGATGGGATTATGTGTTGTAGGATATACATAGTCGAGAACTGACTTCAAATGACTTCAATCATATATCCACCTCTGTGAATGTGACCGTTCCAACTTTTTTTTATATTAATCCTTATCATTGTAATTTAAATACTGTACTAATAATACGATTATTAGATTATTATGTTGTCTAGGTTTCTGTATCCAGTTTTCCCAGGTTTAACCAAAGGGTTTTTTTTTTTTGTTTGTTTGTTTGTTAAACACACAGCATCATTGATAAATGACTTATTGTCAATTGTGAAATATTAATATTGTATATTTGCAGTATACACTGATCAGCCACAACAATACCACCATCACCACTACATCACATGTAATTGAATAACATTATTAATTATACACCAGTAAACTGGTGACAGGATTATGGGGACACAAGGCTTATTTATGCCTGTGGAGACCAAAGGCTAGTCCATGATAGTATACCTTCAGAGGTCTTGTGGAGTCATGCTTCAAAGACTGCTCTGGAGGGGTGTGAGCTGCCTCAGCAGAACAGCACAACAGGAACATACACAACATTGGGCTTAATCTTTTGGGTTTAACTGTTATGGCTGATCTGTGTATGTTTAAATAGAGATCCACCTCCAGCCTGATCAGAGTAAATTGGTTCCTGAAGATGATCGATTGAACAGTTTGATCGGACATGAGCGTAGATTATATAGCTCATTTGTTTTAACAAAGCAGCAACACAGCATCATGGCTCCATTTATTTTAGGAACAGCCGTCTTCAAAGACTGCTCTGGAAATTCATCAATAGCTTATTACCTTATTACCTAGCTTTGTGTGTATCACTGATACATCAAGGCCATCACTCCATGCCAAGATAACTGGAGACTGTAGYGAGTTATATGGTGTCCTGGAGGTTTTTAGGATGCGACAGCAGAAACAGTGCCACTATAAATTAATTGACTCTTGATTTAGCAGGGAGTTGATGGGAATCGTGTTAAAGAAACAAATCAATAATCTTAAAATTCTAAACAACAGGAATGAGATGAATTTTGATATATTTCAGTAATGCCAATAAAATAGACTGTGATCCTTATTTACGTTCTCCCGTCCTACTGATTGCTCTTTATATCATCCTGATATATAAATATACATCCTGCTCTTTATATAAAAATCCTGAGCGTTTCATTAGAACTAAGCAATAATGTAGGTTCATCACTGCTACTGTAGATTAATAACTGCTCACTGATTAGCAATGCCTGTACCTTTTTGAGTTGTCCCACAGTGGTTAACTGACAGTGATGAAACTGCAGGGACTCTGCTTGTTGAAGATGTACTACAGTATACATAGTAAAGTATTAGTATTAGTGTGGTCAATTATCAGACTCTTCATTGTAGTTTCAATCCTCAAAATAGCAGCAGTGACTTCATAGGAAATGGAAAGATACAAATTGCTAGTGCTGTCATTCGATTAAAAACAATCTAATTAATCACAGTTATAGTCTGGGATTAAGTTTCAAGTTTTATTGTCATGTGCACAGTAAAGAAACGTGATTCCCCCCCCCCATACAATGAAATTCCTCCTTTTCTGTCCCCTAATGAATGAATGAAGCATAAAATATAATTAAATATAGGTATAAAAAGAATATGTATATATATATCAAACATAGAATTCAAAGCAGAATATGATAATATGAAAAAGTATGAAATGACGATCAAAATATATCACAATAAATCTCGATCATTGCCAATTTTAAAATACTAATTTATTTGCATTTTCAATTTCAAGTACAATGTTATAACAAAGAACTGCATGACAAACCGGTTAGAGTAAACAGATTATGCAGTTTTTATAATATCTCAAGCATTTAACCAATGTTAAATTAAAATATCTCGACTGGGACCGGCTCTACAGTACAATACATGCAGTGGTTGAGTAGGATAGGGTGCGGCATCGCGCCAACGGTGGGGCTCAAACTGGGATCCTCAAATCAAAAATTCAACACGTTAGAGCCCTAGCCGCACGAGCCACCACTCCCACATCTTACATTAAATGTATTCTTGTAAGCATACAGTAGTTCCCTTTGAAGGTAGCTCAGCTACACAATTTTGGCTTTTTGGTTTTTATAATGATTATGATTATGATGATGTTTCATCAGTCATCTTATTATCCGTGCTGAACGTGCCAGTATCATACACAGCCGGGATAACCGTGCTGCAAATATGGGAAGCTAGGGTCAAGTTTATTAATCATATTGTAATATTTGATCATATGATTAATCTAGAAATTTGAACGCTTTAACTTTTTTTAAAATGCAAATTAATCACGTGTTAACGCGTTCATATTGACAGCCCTGGAAATTGCATATATTCATGTGCTGTAGAGTTCATTTCCAACGCTTATGCTGTAAGGCATCATATCTTTGAAACAAAGGTCAATCGAACTGCATAACCACTGAAAGCACAAATGAGCAAGCACCGAGTTTCAAAGTATGTTTCATCATCCAATTGTAGCAAATACAATGTCACATTATTGATACGTATGTAATACATTAGGAGCTCGTAGAAAGCTCTTATGATTGTGATCTTTTACGAGCTCCAGCTCAGCTGTAAGGGGGCAGCTGTTGCATCGGCGTAACAGCATGGCTCGCTATAAAATAGAGTGTATTCTTAATACAGCTGCCCTGCCTGCGCACCTACAGCACTATATGCTGCCAGCTATTACAGTATATCACATGTAATTGCCACTGGTAGCAGCATTAAGATAACAGCTGGATCGCTTTCCCCATGTGAGCACTCAGGCAGAGCGACCAGAGTGCTAACACGGGCTTAATGGTTTAACTTACCAGTAGTCGAGAACATACAGCTGAGGGTCGTTTACAATGTTCTGCAGAATTAAATGCTTTGTAAAGCATTATAGTCATTACAGTTGAATTTCCCAGTGGATCTCTTCATGCAGTTTCCTAGAAAAGCCAGGACTAGACTTTTATTTTTTTTGGAATAGAGAGGGAAAAAAAAAATGTTTCATAGACAACATCCGTCCTCCCACATACGCAGCTATTTCTGTTCAGCTCCATAAATCATTCATCACCTAAGATAAAGTCTCAGAGTCTGGAAACAGTTTGCCTCTCTTTTAATCATGCCGTTCCCCACGTCTGCGCGGTTGTTACTTTCAGATGATTGTTGTGTTTGAAGAACTAATGAGACCTATAGAGTTACTGGCACCCTTCATGAAAACAGTTTTTTATAATACGCCATGCAGTGAGTGCTATGTTGAGCTTAAACATAAGGGGGTAGACGTACTGTATAGAAATGTAAATGGTTTCCTAAGTAGTTTGGTAGTTTTCTGAAATTAACTCCAAAAGTATTGGCACCTTTGCAAATAATATATGCTGAGAATCTTGTGCAAGGAGCATGCACCTCTTTTTTTTTTTTTTATGCAAAAGTTTCACCTTTACTGCCAACAATGAATGTGGTTTAGAACGATCGACAGTGGTCTCTCTCTCTCTCTCTCTCTCTCTCTCTCTCTCTGTGTATACATACTGTATCTAGTGCATGTGTGTACAGTACGTTGAGAAATGTGTGTCGTTATTGTATGTTTAATCTCTGATTCATAATATCAGATAGTTAAAAGCTAAAGCTCAGGAGGACGATCTATCACACTGCAGTCAGTAGTAAGAATAATTGTTATGCAGGAAGTTCTTTTTTTAAACCATCGGCTCATTTTTTTTCTTCTAATTACCTTCACTTGTCAGCAATGAAAAGTAATACTTATTCCATATATAATCATTTCCATAGAATTTTATAGCTAACAAAATTAATCAATACTCAAACTACTGCTTAAACATGTCTCATAATAAATGTGCGCAGACAGATAATGCAGTCTTGCCTTTGAGCATGTATTTTGATGGGGTAAGCATGTTACATCTATCGATCAGAACATACTGTATACATCATTCATATTAATTTACATCCTTACTACAAAGCCCTAGTGACTTCAAAATGTGGCTAAAATAATGTATACGCCTTAAGACCATGATTAAGAGTTTGAGTCGCAGTGATGTCACGGTCATGCACAGACGGGGTTCCAAGAGAGCAAAATCAGGCCTTATTTCTTGGTGAGAAGGATGCAGTTACCTCCTTACCTATTGATCAGGGAACACTAGCCAATAATCCACACCATGAGCTCTTTTTGTATGCAGGAGGACTGGTAGTGTGCCCTACGATAACACACAATCAGCAATTTGATGAGATGTGGTGGCCGGAGGTGGAATCCGTTTTGCCGTCACATTCACAGAAGTAACTTGCGGATGGGAATTGGGTTTAACTGAATTGGAAGAAGAAGGGGGTTAATAATTAGTATGATTTCAATTTGTTTTGTTTACAAGGTGCCACAGTCATAAGGTCATATGCTGACAATTAGCCTTACAAATAATGACATTAGTAGTAACAGCTTTGCCTCATCTTTACTAATAGCGTACAGTAGGTATTAGTCATTAAAGCTAGAAATCAGCTGATTGGCTTTAATGAAAGCAGTGATGCTATTCCATAATAACTTAAACACATCTTCTGTTATACTGAACTTCCAGCCTCACAAAGTACGATGCAGATCAATCTCTGTTATCACCCAAATGAGGATGGCTTTCTTATCAAGTCTGATTCCTCTCAAGGTTTCGTCCTACTCCCATCTCAAGAAGTTATGCCTTGCCACTGTGACCGTCGTCCTCGGCTTGCTCATCAGGGACAATCTTATCATTCTTATTCATACACATTCACATTTCATACCTTTGATTAAATCATTCTTTTGACTGTGTAAAGCTGCTTTGCGACAATGTCAGTTGTTAAAAGCGCTATACAAATAAAATTGAATTTCAGGTTGAAGCCCACATACACATACATGTCTGCCTGACTTTCTGTCCGACGGAAATCTCTGCCTGACGTATTAATACAAAGAAGTAAAAGGTTGTAAAGTTGAGTATTTTATACTCACTGTAATCGGAGAGTTAATCAGAGATGAGAAATCAGATAAAGGTTGAGTTTTACAGTACCTTAAAATGACTCCAGCATGTTAAAATTCACATATACTGTACCACTTCAGCAGTGTTATTTCAGTTTAGCTTTTTTATTCTTATCTATTGGTGCAGGTGTTTGTTACATTCAGCAGATAGCTTATTATTAGCTTACTTTAAAAGTACATTATTAAATCTGTAATATAACTGTTTGTAACATCGCTTTTACTCAACATTTTGATTTCATTTACGGTGCAGATTAAACATCAGGCAGATATCTACTATAAGTACAGTAAAGGTTTCATTCAATTCTGTTCAGCCAGGTTCTTGTGATGCTGTGACAAAATCTGTCTAGACAGTCAGACAGAACGACAGACAGTCAGACAGAACGACAGACAGACAGACTCACACACTCATTCGCACACTACGGGCAATTGGGGAGACAGACAGACTTTTTTTTATTTTCTAAAACTGGTTTCAGGTCTGAAGGAGCAAGATCTGACAAATGTACAGACAAAACCTCTTCTTTTATTTATATAGATTAGCTTAGGCAATCCTTCAGATTCTTAGCAGTAGTTCCAGTTGTGCTGTAAGCTGGTTTTAATAAGATTTGGAAGAAGTGTTAGGATAAACACTAGCATGTCCTGGGGTGTAGCCACTGCAGCTTTTACAGAAGTTTAAAAAAAAAAAAAAAAAAAGCTTTCATTTCCATGAGAAATCAGCCCAAAGAGTCCATATGTGGAACTTATTTAATCGCTGAGATTGTAAAGCACTGAACATGGCTCTGTCCAATTGGAATTTGATGGTTCTGATCTTCTGTTCTTTTCACAGTCTGAATGAAGCATCTTTTATTATTGACTCCAGAGCCACTGATTTAATTTCCTCCCTTCTCTCTAAAGTTACAGAGCTCTTCTCCTTCTAGGAAGCTAAACGTTAGCAGTGATGTTGAGATTGAACCCTGGGGTCCTCTGCCATCTGGCTAAGCGAATTTGAAGACTTACATGACATCCAGGAAGTGAATGGAGTTTCTAATTCTGCTTGACACCCAGCTAATGAGAACCACAGTTTAACTATTACTGAAGGATCATGAAGCAAGTGGAGGATTTTTTGTGGTGGTAATTGAGTTATTTGTCTGCATTGGATTTATTGCTGGAGGGCAATAATAATAATAATAATAATAATAATAGAAATAAGATTGCAGAAGGAGGGACCGGACTTAAACTCTGCAGCCTCACCTTGCATTTGGAGTTTAAATTTGTATGTATTGTAGGACGTAATTTTTTTTTCTTTTTTCTTTTTTTTTTTCAACTCCACATCCACTAACCTTGTCCTCGTCATTCTGTCATCATGAATCCCGCCATGCCTGGAGGAGATTCGTGGTGTGTGTAGGCGTACAGGCATGTACTGCTCTCCAGCTCTACGCTGGATTGTCTGAGATCTCAGCAAAGGAATTTAGCAGAACCCCCAGCTCACAACAAATCAGCTGCTACTATTGAGATGAAAGCCAAGAGCAACACTCATATTTCAGCAGTGCAGACCAGTCAGGTCTGCCAAATGAATTCTGTGTAGCAGATGCTGAATTTTTACAGACGACACCGTGATGGGGCTTAAGTCTCAAAGCCAGGAGAATCACAAAGTAGGTATTGTGGGCAAAATGTCTTGGATAGCATCAGAATAAAAATCCAATCCGCCATAAGCTCATGTGGCAGAGTTCGAACGTATAGCATTATGGAGATTTATGATACCATATATTTCTTTATGTTTTATCAGTATGGCTTCTCAATGTAATGGAAAAGCAATGGTTTGGCTTAAAAAAAAAAAGAAAAGTTTGAGAAAATTCCACTGACCCAAACTCTAACCTGTTTCTTTTTCTATTTTTAGCTCTAAAAAATTAGTAGTTATTATAATAACCACAAGACCTAAATTATTATTATTTTTTTTTACATAATCAGAATTCTTACCAAATTGCACACTTAATTCCAAACATGCTCACAAGTGGCGAGGTCATGGCTCTGTGTAAACCGCTTGATTCTTCTGCATCAGCTTCTGCAATCCGTCTTAATGGTGCTCAACCTTGCTTTGTGAACAAACCATTATCAAGCCCAAAACAGGTTCAATAAAAACAACAAAACACTCTTGTAGCACTAAAGAAGAAAGTGTAATTTAATAATCATATCAGTTTGAGAAAATGAGAATGACTCCTGGATTAACTTGTCACTTTTCCATTTTCCAATAATATTAATAATAATAATAATAATAATAATAATAATAATAATAACACTAACAATTCCCACCACCTGTTCTTTGTGCGTTAGGTAAATGTTAGAACTGCTAATAAATGTGATTAAATTCTTTTTTTCACATTGTGAGAACTGAGAAGAGATGTTTGGGAATTATTCGTAAAAAAAAAAAAAAGGATTGAATCTCCATCAGGTTTGTCTCAGGCTTCTCTTAGCCATAATCTCTCTGTTGATTTTAAAGCACAAGCTGCCTTCGCAGTCATTAAGGGTCAGCGGATGATTCTGAAGCCTTTGATGCAAATGCCTTGAGACARAGCACTCTACAGTCTCTCTCGCTCCATTTTAGAAAATTGGAGCTCACATTCTTCCCTATCTCAAATCTGTTTCTTCCCCCCCCCCTTTTTTTCCTCCTGTGTCCAACAAAGACTTTAAACTTTATAAGACTTTATGATGTTCAGAGAGTTTGTGAAAATCACCGGATTATCATATTGCAAAGAGGTTTTTGGTGCTGGTACTTGTTACACACTCAGCAGGAGGAACTTTAGTGGTTGGAGTAAGTCGCTTTGCAAGCAAGTGTAGAAAAAAAAGGACTAAGGCGTTTACACCAGGGGAATAAGGAGGGGAATAGGGCTGATGGAAAAAACCATCAGGATGTAGAACTTTCTAATGTTTTCTAATGTCCTTGATACTTAATGCTTGTTCCTTTAAATAGCTTAGATTAAAAAATGCTCTTTTGATTTCTTATTATAGTCTTTAATGCGCATACGCTATACATTTTCCTGGGAATTAATTGTGAATGTGTGCATGAATATAAATACATTATTTCAGGTAAAAAAAATCAACACATTTTAACCAGTCATACTATATTTAAGAATGTATCTCCGTTCTGTAATAAGACATAATGAAATGCATTTCGTTTATCTCTCCATCATATGAATTTAAGGACCTGGTGGTTTTTTCCCCTCATCTTTCAATTTTGTAAATATTCAGATTAATAGATTAGCACTTCGACCAATTATTTATGAATCATTGCCCCTTAGAGTACATTTTCTAATAAACTATCTGCATTTATTTGAAAAACGCTGGAAGTTTAAGACGATTGGAAGGCTTGGAAGTTTATCTGCCCCGTCTGCGCTCTCAGGCTGTAATTAACTGTCTTGATGGCTGTCTGATTGTTCCGTAAATGAAAGACAAAACAAAAGCAAACAGATCCTACTATTCTAAGCTTCCTTAATTGAATATTTTTTTTGTACTTGTGCGTTTTTTAGACCGTTTCTCACAAGAGCTCGAACTGACCATTTCATAGTATGAAATGCATTTAATGCAAAAAATAAGATGATATAATAAATTGAATAATGGTGAGCTTTCATCTGTTCCTTACTTTACTATGTTTATCATGATCAGGGTGACGGTGGATCCAGAGCCTGTGTCTGGAACACTGAGCATGAGGCAGGCAAATGCACCCCAGATTGGACAACTGTCCATTACAAGACATAATGGACACACAYATACTCTTACCTAGGGATAATGTTAGTGCAGGTAGTTTGTCCATGTTTTTAGGAAGAAGGCTGGAGATCCTGGTGAAAACCTATTTTTCAATACTCTATATGTATTTGTTTAAGAGCCCACTCTTACATCGGACTGAGTTTGTGTGGTGCCACACTGATCAAGCTGCAGTAGTGCTGTACATCATTGTAATTTCATGTGTAGATGACTGATTTACATGAACCACATGGTCCCCATCAGCCGTTCAGCTGCCAGATTTTATTTGATTAGCATTGAGCTACCATCATGAAACCTTCATTTGTTCATACAGTTCATCTATGATCTTATAGAAATAGAAAGGAAATCCACTGTGGAATTTGACTGTAATTTCACACATATGCTCTTGGTTATCACATTGTTACTTTTATATGTGCGTAGTCATGGCAAAGTTTCTCTTTTCTTTTCTTTTGTTCACTGAACAAGAAAATGAACCCGTTCTTGAACTCCGTTCAATTCATCGTTCTGTTTCACCCACTCATTTAATTTCATACAGTACTATTGAAACTTTTTTTTTATTAACTTCAGTTCCCTATAATATTTGTTATATTTGCTGAGAGATTAATTTTGTTCATGTTGCACCACTCATGGCCTTTTTCCTGAACAAAATGAAGACATTTCCTTGTTTGACCTTTTTTGTGGTAATATGGGGGGAAAAAAGGGCAGGTACACACTTGAAAAGTGAAAGACAGAGCCTTAGGTTAAGCTGTCCTTTCCTGTAATGCGTCTTTTTCTCTGAGCAGAATTTAATGAAGAATGAAAAACAGCAAGGCGTCCTTACCGGGAATTTAGTTTTCTATGAATGATTAAGGTTGTGCTGAATATATTGACCTTAACTGATAAATTGGAGACTGATGCAGCATGAAATTCATCGAGCTCCAGGTTTTCTCATAGATATGAGATATTAGCATACATTTTATGTGTATGCCCACGTTATTTAACTGTCATAAAAATATATTTCTGTACGGTACATTTGTGTTTTGTTTTCAAACACACTGTTCTTGCAYGTTTGCAATGCAATATTCCAAATTCAAATGTTTTGGCTTCGTATTGAGGCTCCTTTCATTTTTTTATAATATTTTCCCCTTATTTATTCCCTGTAGTATTGCTTATATGTTCAAACATAATTACATGTCTGCAGTCATGCTTGTTCTCCCCACACTAGTTTTGCATACTTTAAAATAAGTTATTTTTCTTTGTATTCCCAACAGAGCTAATAATTTGCTGGGATGCATTTTTATATATATATATATATATATTTTTTTTTTTTTTTACATTAGGGCACTTCAGTCCCTGTAGTAAAGGGATTAAAGCAGAGATATTAAACTGCTTTTTTGCTGTTATGCAGTAGTTAAAGAAGATATACTGTAATCTAGAATACTAAACCCAGATTATTCCAATTAAAAACGTATGTAGCTTTTTGTCCATTTTTAAACCCTTTTAATTCCAATTCAATTAAATGCTGGTAAGTTACAAATAACACCATAATAAGCTCTTAAGCTTAAGCACCATTTAATTGTACTACCAAAAGAAAAAGAAAACAAAGAGGATAAGGGATACGTAATGCGTTAAAAAAGTTTTTTTTCCTATGACTTATACCACAGTGGTGTCGAATTCTCAAATCTCATAGGTCAAAAGGTACTGTATTGATGAATTTTCTTTAACAGCAGCTTTGACAGTAGTGATGCAAGTAATGCAATGTAAAACACAGGTCTGTTTCGTCTTACTGTAATAAATAACATTAAATTATTACAATTTATAACAATTATAACATTGTCATTTCAAACACCACTTAAAATAGAAATCTACTTAATAATAGCTTTTCAGTCATTCCAAATTGTCTTCATTTTGTTTTGTTAATGCCTAAGGTGAGCTACAACACTAACTATGAAATCCCTCTGTAACCTACTGTCGTCAAGGGCACTACTTGGTTTGTGGGACAAGGGATTGTACACCCTAGAGCACTAGCTTTCCATTTAACACTATTTGGGATTTAACCCTGGAACCTGAAAGTTGAACAGAGCTGATATTCTAAAGCAGAATAACTGGGAATATGAAGTAATTTCTACTTTTATAAAGTTCTCTTTCATGGTTTATTCTCCTCATCTTTTGGTTACATACAGTACTGTAGTACCGAATTTAAAACTACTTTCATCTTTAGTTCTCCCAGTCACTAAAGGATGTGTGTTGGTGGATCAAAATAAGTTAACTCGTCTGATGATAGTACATGGTGTTCGTGGAACTGTTGTATAAAAGCAATATCTCACTTGAGATTGTGCTGTTGTGCTGGATATCAGCATGGCTGTTATGCCTTTGGCACTTGGGCTGCAACCTCTTGTCTTCAGCTGCAACACAGCCATGCTGATATTCATCACAACAGCACTCCATCTCGTGTGACACTGTTAAGTGTAATGACTCATTTACAGTGACGTTTCCTTTTAGTTTTGAGAGTTGTTGGGTTGTTTTTTTAAAAATATTTTTTATGAAGAACCATAACTGGTGAGGGAGCGAATGTTTATAGCTGTGAAATCATAACTAATAATAGGATCTAACCTGTTTTACAGACAATTTATAATGTTAAATATAACCATAAATGAACACCAAGTATACAGTGTAGTTTCTCAGACTCACACTTAGTCCAGCTGCTTTTATTAAAACCTTGTTAGTTCTGACAGCACCAGCATTGCTGGAAAGCAGGTATTTTCAGCGCTACAGAATCAGTGTTTAACTGGCGGTCATTTATTATCTAATAACACGCATCACAGATATGAGTCATCATTTCTTCTTATTGATTTCAGACTTTTTTTTAAACCAAGCCACCAGTGAGAATATTTTCTGTAATCTAAAATTCATTATTCTGCAGCTCATATTCCATTTCTAATTCAAATGTACGACTTTGCAGGTAAACCTGTTACCAAAGCACTATAATGAAGATCCATAGAAGCAAGAGTGTGAAAGTATAGAAAGGAGGATAATTAAAAGGTGGAAGTCAAAATGAATAAATACTGTATGTCAGATGAATTATTTTACGGAGGACAAAAGTTAATCTCATTTTTATTGTGATTACTTTAGTCCATGCTTATCATTAACACAATACAATCTCTGCTACCACCTGATTACCACTTTAGCATTGTTATTTTCTCCTTTTGTTGATATTAATATCCAGACACATACAGTACAAAACAAGATTACCAACAGAGCCACAGAAAAATAATGGAATTTTAACCTCTATTCAATTCAATTCAATTCAAGATTAAGCCTGAAAATTATATTCTAAACAGCTTGACTGTAATGATAATAACATGCTTTTCAACCATTTCTCTATTTACCAAGGTTGTTAAAAAAAAATAAAATAAATAAAAATAAAATATATATATATATATATATATATATTTCGCTCTCTATACTTGTGCTTTTATGAAACATATAGCATCCATTTGAACCCTTTGCAATGCTTTTGCGGCTTCTTTAATTTATTTGAAATCATAAATGTTGATTCCATGTTGTTTTTCTTGCAATCATTTAATTCATCTTAGTGACATTCTTCATCTTCATTCAGCTAATTAAGCAATAAGGCCTTGTTTCAGAGAAAATGTTCAGCTTAAGGTCTTGTGAGGATCCTATGAATTGGCTGTTGTTAATTTTTATATTAATGCTGAAAACATTCACTGTCCAGTTCGTTAATTAAAGTGGCCAGTTATTGTGCTCTATTATACCAAACCTCTAGTTTCTTTTTGGTGAAATTTAGAGGCATAAGAGGAGAGTTAATGGATTCTCTGGAGGACTTCCATTAACACAAAATTGTCTTTTCACAAAAAAAAAAAAAACGTCTATACACATAAATCACGATAATTAGTCAGGTTAGTTTTGAATCAGTTTGTTTTAGGGTAATGTAATGGAAAACATGGGAATCATTCTTTCCATATTCTTTGCACTGTATGTATGCACTCTTTCAAGACTTGAGAGGAAAAGAGTATAAAAGGTAATCTAGAGCTATCAGTATATAGCATATATATTTAAAAAGTCCATATGTCATATAGAATGTCTGGAATGTTTCTGTCTCACTCTCTGTTTAATAGATATGCAGCAGGACAGGGCATGTCTAGGTTTTAACAGATATATAGGGACCTAGATGCCATACTAGTCACTATCTGCTGTGATGGATGAGGGTTGTTCGCTCGAATACCCAAGTCTGCCATCGAGATTTGTCTGGGAATGGGCGTTTAATGGAACATTTGTTTTAACGTAGAGGAAATCCTTGGCTTGTGGAATTTCAGACATCACTTTTGTAGATGCAGGTTTGTGAAGTGGTAAAAAAAAAAGTGGTGAAAATTTGAAAGGGAAATTATACTAATCACACATAAGACCTAGAGTACCAGAACTAAGCAAGCATTTTTGCTGCTACTGATACTTTTGGATCTTACCTGCTTATTAAAATTTGATTAAAATTACCCATATACAGTAAAACCTGTACTGTATATTGTTTGTTGTCTTTAAGTGAATTAACTTTAATTATCTAAATGTTTCCTCAGAGCTCACTGTTCACCGTCTAGACGGACAGTGTTGCTTTTTTTACTATAAATCAATTATCGTGACTGTCCATTCCATTTAATCAAACAAAGGCAACCAATCATACTAATCGTCTTTTTAATGAGCATTTTCCAATCTTGCTGCACGCCAGTGTTTATTCTCCCGTTTACAATAAGGGCAAAGTGCTGTTGCCAGGACACTTACTGAGAAACAAAAACTATACTACTTGTCACTTAACTGGCTTCATGGTCAAACTACTTTTATTTTGCTTTTTATGAATTTGCTCCTGTTGTGCTTGTACATATTAAATTATGTAAAGATCCTTGAGGTCTTCTGTCCGGACCCTGTTCGTTACTACATGGTCAAGGCTGAAACAAGGACGATTATGGGTTTAAAGTTTCAGCATTTATATCCAGCCGAAGGAAAAAAAAAAGTGTGTTTGTGTAGTCAATGCCATATTGAGTTGAGTTTTGAGTATTGTACTTTGTTTATCCTGTTGGGTATAGTGTTATTGCACATCCGTTGTTCTTATTCATCTAATCCTATGTACAGCTCTTTTCTTAATGTATTTTAAAGTACTTGTCTTCCCTACCTTCCTTCCTTTCTTCCTCCCTCATACTCTAATATTTTATTGGACTTATTGGATTTGCTCTGTTTTGTTTCTATAAGCGTATGCAATGGCACAACAATTTCTTTTCCGTCTAGATTTCTTCCCAATTTCCTGTATTGATGAAGGGAGAGGGACTAAACAGTAAAAAGTTTGTCTCATGGTCCCTAAGCGACTTTTTGACAATTTGAGCCCGATGAAATTCTGGCTTTATCATCTTGGAATATGCCTGTACCATCATGGAAGAAAAAAAAATCCATTGATGGAAAAAGCTGGTCGTTCAGTTTATTTAGGTAGTCAGCTGTCCTCATTTTCTGGGCGCATAACCATGTTGAAGCAGCCCCTGAACATTACAGTAGGCACTAGGCATGATGGGTGCATTAATTCTTACCCTGACTGTGGAATAGGATGACTCTGGACTCATCAGATAACATGACCTTTGTCCAATGCTCCACAGTGAGTCAGTTCTTTATGCCCTCTAGCAAATTGAAGCCTTTTTTCTTTTTTCTTTTTCTTTTTTAATATCCTCACTGATAAGTGGATTTTCTTAAGGCTATACGGCTGTTTAGTCCCAAACCCTCAAGTTCTCGTCATATTGTGCTTATGGAAATGCTCTATTGAACATAGCTGAGTTTTCTAATGATTAGATTTCACCAAATGTTTGTTTCCTCTGATCATGATCATACTTACATGTTTTAATAATGCATTGGACAGTTCTTGACCTAGTAGAGATCRGAGGCAGATGAGCTCATTGAGGCAGATGAGCTTCGTCAGCAGAAGACCTCGCTGGGTTCAACTCATGTCAGCTCAGTTCAAGATACTGATGATACAGTGGATCACTGAAACTGGATAGCCGAAGATTGGAAAAAGACTACAGTCTTTTTTTTTTTCTCATGATACGAGAACCGCTTGAAAACTATGCTTTCCTTTTTTCAGTTACTGCAGCAGTCAGACCAAATTTGAATAAAAATGGACAGTTGACTGATAGGAAAATGACTGAGATTGCCTGAGTTTTGGAAAACATCATTTGAGGGCTGCGAAATCTTGTCACATTATTACTGTTAGAATACTGTATAGTGTGGTAATTATTATTATTAGTATTATTTTTTCCCTTTATCGATGTTGGCACCTGTGTGTAATGCCTTAACACTTGAATCAAATGTCCWGCTTTATTTGCATTAAATGTCATTTTGAGTTGGTAAATGCTTAAATATAAAATAAGTCTTTCCGCACTCATCCCACTGTCTGAATCATGACTGCAGCCACCTTCTGTTTGAATTTTTTATTTTTTTTTGCAGCTTGCCATGGGAGAGTTGAAAGTTTGAAATCACGGCTTTTAAATTGCGTCATTAAATGTTATGACGTCAATGCAGTACCGCATAGATTTTTAGTCCATTTCTACTGACGTTAAGATGAGTGAAAAAAAACATGCTGATTTAAAGACCCAATTTATTTTCCCTCGATAATGTGTTGTAATGTACGATTTGGATTTAAGCCCAGTCGTAACGCTAATCCTAGGAATTATGTTCAATCATGTCCAATTTACTTCTAGTTTTTTTACACAGCTATAATGACGTACTTAAGAGTAGCTTACGTTGTTGCAGGCTGACAGTGCGTTCAATTCATTTTTGGCCTAGAAGTGCTTTGTTACCGCCAGGAAAATGATAAGAGATGATGTGTGGCCTGTTGTTCTACTATAAAGCTGTTGTATCATTTATTCATCTGCGTTCTGCTGATTTCTGAGTTTGTGTGTATGCATGGCTTCAGTTGACAGATGTTCTAGCTTTTCGGACAGCAGCAACCATTTACCTTCGCTCCTCTGTTTGTCTGGTTGTGTAGGAGGCAGGAGGAGAGAACGCTGCAACCCACGGATCCTCAGAGGACCGAAAGGAGAAGGTGCCCAGCCCTCACCTGAGCCAGCTGGTGGTTCTGACATCCAGCAGCACACTTTATGGGCTGGCAGAGCGGGTAGTCGCCACAGAGTCACTGTAAGAGCACTACTTTTGTCCTTTTGCATTTTTATTTTATTTATCCAAACATTGCACAGCAGTCATCAGCTGGCAGACTGCAGTCCAAATATCCAGGCCGCTGGCGAATAGTGAATCAGACCATGACTCGAAATGTTCTCAGCTGCAGCAGTGATGTTATGGATAGCTTTCATCCTCTTCATACCTGCGATGTTTAATATGCTGTAGTTCAGAGGTGTCCATACTTTTTTGCTGGGGAAAAGATGCACAGTCCTCAGTAGTTTGTGAATTCATCTCCTTTCTGCTGAGTGTCTGAATGTGTTGAATGTGTGTAGATTGGCAAATAAAATTAGCTGGAGTTTCCTGACAGACAAGGGTCTGGGTTACTGTTCAGAATTTCAGGTGTTTAAGCTTCAGCATTGCCAAGCTGCCACTAATGGAACCATAAACAAGCCCCGTGCTCCAGGGGTACTCTACCATGGCATCATCTACATGCCRATCAGGGTTCACGGAGCTCGTCAAAACACAACACTTTAGTCTCATTCATGGCAAAAAAACAATCATTCATAGTCCAGCCCTGATAGTTGAGTGTTTTTATCATTCAGTCAGATTTGAACCTTTTTATGTAACCTGACCTTTACAAATGTAAGTTGCTAAGCCCTGTTGGAGAGGCTTTTATTTGAAATTTTGCATGAAATTTTACCTCCAAATGAAATTCAAACTACTATATTTTATATGCTTAATTTTACATACAAAACATACTAAAAAAGAGAGAGGTACTGTAGATTTCCAATGGAAGGAAATTTCTATTGTATGATCCGACTTTTCCACTCGAAACAATTCCTTAACATTCATGTCAATCAAAGTCACTTAAATGTCTCTAAAATGTGAGATTAAAATGTGACACTAGTTTAAAATTTAACAGTGTTGTGTACTAATTTGTAGCTAAAGTGACTCATTTTATGTACGTATGTATGTATTTATGTATGCATGTACGTACGTACGTACGTACAGGTGTGTATGTGTGTATACACACATACTCAAAAATTGGCTGGTTTCCAGTTGCACTAACCTGATGCTGTGTGCAAAGCCAAACTGATTTGTTTCAAATTGCTTTAAAAAATGCTCTCTGGGGTGCCCCTAAGAAAAGACAAGCTGTAACTTTTCTCTTTTTAAAGGTTTAAAAAATGAGAACTGTGGCACCGAATCAATACATTTGCTGATGCTCCTGCACGCATCAGTGAGGTTTCCTGGGGCCGTCGGCTGTTTGGGGTCTTGGTCAGTCGACCCAGCCATAGTGAATCAGACCATGACATGGAATTTTCTCAGCTGCAGCAGTGATGTTGTGGATAGCTTTCATCCTCGTCATACCTGCAATGTTGAATATGCTGTAGTTCAGAGGTGGCCACACTTTTTTGTTGGGGGTCAGATGGAGAAAAGATACTGTACAGCACAGTGTGTAGTCATGCAGACTTGGTTAACAAAACCACCTTTTTGATCTAATTGACTAACTCAGCAAGAGTAATGTGATTTTATGCCTTTTCTGTTGAATGTTGCATTGATGTGCTCGCAGGTCCTGCCGTGGAGATTTGCGATTTTGTTTGAGAAAAAGTTTTGCTCATACATAGTACAGTATATGGAGCCCAAAACATGCACAGCTCAGCCGTGTCAGTGCTCTCGTCATACTCGGGAGGAGAAACATTAGCTGTACGTGCTTTGCATCGTTCTTGCAGCTTTACATTAGATGAAAAAGCTTCTATTCACAGTGACTTTTTTTTTTTGAAAGATTAATGCTGTTTATATGTTTATTAATGCTGTTTTTTTTAGTTACTATCTCTGTAAAATGTATTTCATTCTTGACTAAATGTTGAGCTGCTTTATAGTCAGCCCATGTTCCGCTTAATAAGCATGAAAATTTGTTTTTGTTAAAAAGACTGCCAGTTGTTTCGCAAGAGTAATGTTTCATTTGCTCAAGAACCTTTTTCCTAAATTTCTAAACGCACACTTCTTTCTGAAATTAATAATAATAGGAATCATAAGAAGAAAGAGAATTTTCTTTCATCCAGCCAATGACTAAACTCTATACATCAATCAAAAAGGTTTGATTTATCATCAAATAATTTTATCTTGAACGTAATAATTTCCAGTTTAGCAGGCACTCAGATGCATGGGCATTGGTGGCTCATTGGTAGGTTTCACGTCTACATTGTGGAAAGCCCGGGTTCGATTTCCAGCCAATGCTCAAAACCCGGACCGTGGATGCAATGCCGATCGCAAGCCCGGATAAAATGAGAGGGTTGCGTTGGGGAGGGCATCCGGCGTAAAACCTGTGCCAAATTGTGTGTGGATCAGATAGTTTAATTTTCATTTTACTTTTATTTGTACTTAAGTATAATATTCTATTCTAAAAGCAGCAGCCTTTTTGTTTTTGTTGCCTGTATACTTCCACTTTTAGTTAAGGTTATAATACCTTATCTGTTATTTTACTTAAGTATAATCCGTCAGTAGTTTGTCCACCTCTGCTTTTTTTTCTCTCATGGGCTTCCTCCAAGCTTTTCTCACATAGCACCATTAATTCCAGTAACCTGACATTATTTGTTGATTCAGAGACCAGTACCATGTCAGGGCTCAGAGATATCGTACTGATACTGTATGCTCGATTTCAGTTCCAGTCTTCGAGTGATGACAGTTAAGAACACATGACAAACGACTAGATATGCACACTTAAAAGTCAGTATAAATGTATTCTCTAATCAGATCTTAATTCGTTTCTTTTCTGTTTGTTTCTGATTTAAGCACTCATCAGATATTATAAATACAAAAATAATTTCGGATTGACCTTGCATCCCCAGGTTGCTTTCTAAAACTATAGTTATGTAGTTCAAAAATGCAATAATTCATCATGAGGCCATATGGAAAACCATTCCATTATTTTTGTTGGATTAAGAACAATAATAAAAAAAAAAAGAGTTCAGTGATTGCTTAAAAACTTTTGGCAAGTTAGTTATATATGAATGAAAATGTGATTCATAAGGGCAGACTGTCCTGTCATTTTTCTTTTAGCAGTTACTGAAAGGAATTGGGGCAAGTCCTCTGAGACCAGCCCCACTCCAGTAGGTAACTGTGGTCATATATATTCCTCCAGTGACATCCCGGATTACTTGCCAAATTGCTGCGTTTGTCCTTTTTTCGGGGTCAGTTTTATCCATTAAACAGTGCAGTGTTGGATTCTGTTGACTTGCCTGCATCCCCACTAATCCGTATGAGGGGCAACCTCTGGATGACTTTTGGACCATGAAATCAATGTTTACTTTCAAATCTCTCTCTCTCAACATTCATCTGGTCTTTTCTCCTTCTGCATTTTTTTTCTCATCACTTATCTTCTCTGTCTGACTCTCTCTTCCTATTGCTCTGTCACATATACATGCAATAAAAAAAWACAATCCTGGACCTGAGTGACTGAAGAGCTGCTGGAGCTGCATGCCATAATCCAGGGCTCAGAGATATGGCCATCTAGGATGCCATATGGCATTCAGTGCATGCCAGGCTTAAAGCCTACAATCGGATATCCGACAGTTTATGGGAAAGCTGTGACGGAACCTCATCATGAATTTCCTAACACTAGTAGAATGCATACCTATTCCAGGTTGCTTCCCACTGGCAAACAGAGGTGGTAGTTGCTATTCCTCATAGCCTCTCATGTGAAGAATGTACATGCTCTGAATGTGCCACGCTTAATAGTTCCATTACCACAGGGCCCATTTCAAAAGAGGTGAGCTCCAGTACCACACTCTCTCATGCTTAATGGAATAATCAATGAAGGTCAGAACGCCTGTGCAGGGATCAAGATAAGAGGTGACTAAGATAAGAAGAGGAAACAGGCTGCTTATTAATGTCTAAGCACAATCTTTAGATCAGCATGATCTAAATAACTTCCAATTACAGTTTCAAACTCCATCTCTTATCTCAGCTAAATTGTTTTCAAGTTCCATCTTTTATCCTATTTTTGAACTGGCCAAAAATGGAACGAAAGCCGAAAAGTGCTCTATTAGGGCATGCCTCGTTTTAACGTCCTTCCACTGATCTGCTAACTAGATAATAAAGAACTTGTCAGACCATATATAACATCTGGATTTAGTTTCTACTTGATTACTATACAGTACAGTATCTTACAATGGATCGGCCTTTTTATTTATGGATATTAGATAGTTGAAGTCAACAACATATTTTAAGTTGGTAAAATAAAAAAGGTTTTCTCAAAAAAGCTATTCTTCTATTTATAGGAAGACAAATGGAATTAATTATTTTTACGATCCTCCTTAAGTCATTTTTTAAAGTGATTAACTGTTTTTTACATAAAATGATATATGGAATGATTTTATGTGGAAAATAGTGAATAATAAAAAATGACTTTATCTGGGGTTTCACAGGGTCATATTTATGAATTTAATGATGTACATCGATTAGTTATACCGTCTGTCGAGTGCTTACTACTGGACCATCATGTGCCACCAAAACAACTCTGGCAAGGTGTACAGTATATGGCACAAGAGCCCTCAAGGCCTTCTGTTTTGGAGTCACGCAACCCCAATTTAGCTTCTTCCAACACATTAACTTTGAGAACTGACTGTTCAGTCGCTTCCTAATAGCTCTACCCCTTCACAGGTGCCATTGTAACAAGAGAATCAGTGTTATTCACTTAAACCGTTTAAATGTTATGGCTAATCGATGTAAATGTGCTTTGGTTTAAATGTAAATGAGCTTTGAATGATTTTCTTTAGATCCCCTGGACTTGTATTTTGTATTTTCGTGAAATTTTCGTGAAATTCTCTGGCGGTTCATTTAGATATTTTTTTTTCTACTTTTTGGTCCGAGTTTTTTCAATTCCTGGGTGATGATTTTTGGTAATGTTGTCCTTTGGATATTGATATTTTTCTTGCTTTTTAACAGCTTTGTGAAAAGTCAATATTCCTTGTGATAGCTTCTTGAATCTTGTCTGGCAGAATCCAATTGACTTTTAACTTGAAAACTTTATGCTGTTTAGTAAGACTTAGAAATGCTGTTTAGTAAGACTTTTTTTTCACTGGTTTTAAGTAATTAAACTTTTTGCCTATTGAAGGAAACACAGATTCAAATATTAAACTAAGTTTTTCCGCTATTTGTTCTACCCAGAAACAGAACGGTACATTGTAGTATTTATGTGGTGACCTGGTCAAAATGCTTCATGTTGACTTTTCATTATAACGATAAAAAAATTGAACCAAAACAGACTTTTCACACACACAATATCTCAACTATAAGGAAACATTTAGTGTTTGATTAAAAGCGAGTTGATTATAGCATTCCAAAATGTATAATTGTTTTATTTTCTGTATAGTTAAGTAATGATTAAAATATAAAAATGATGAACACAACAATTTATGGAAACATGTATGTTATCAGTTTGATCGTAAATACCCTTTCTTCATGTGGCACATTTTAGCCAGGCATATGACAAACTAAAGCCTCAACATTACTTTAGTTTTTTTTTTTTTTTTTTTTACATACAGTACATGTTACTTTTATATTAGTTATAAAATAATCCCTGATTAATTTAGGGATTTTTTTCTGTGGTCTACATTTTGCTTTTTTATTATCTTTATTAATTTATTATTATTATTTTATTTTATTTATTTTATTTTTTTTTACCCTTTGTGCCATAATCTCTGAATAACGGAACATTCGACTTCTGTTATGTAGACAATTTACAGGAATAATCTGTTTTTGTTCTCCAAAAAAATGTATCAATGCATGACATTCATTGTCTTAGAAAATTCTATTAAATTAAATTTTATTTGTATAACACTTTTAACAATTGGCCTTGTCGCAAAGCAGCTTTACACAATCAAAAGAATTCTTTAAGTTATAAAACAAACTTTGCTAGCAAGATATCAATCAAAAACGCCATCTTTAGTTTAGGGTGACTAGCTAAGTAAGAAATGAACATGGCTGAGAAAGCAATGTGATTTTTGCAGACATAAGCAAATGTGATAAAGTTACATTTTGCCAATGTGATGGCCTCCAATAATGAACTTGACTCAATTTTAACTTAAACACATCACACAGTATGATGCAGATCAATCCCTGTTGTCCGTTTTACCCAAATGAGGATGGGTTCCCTGTTGAGTCTGGTTCCTCTCAAGGTTTCTTCCCATCACCACCTCAGGGAGTTTTTCCTTGCCACTGTCGCCGTGGTCCTTGGCTTGATCATCAGGGACAGTCTTATCATTCTGATTCATACACGTTCAAATCTCATACAAACTTAGATAATTCTTTTGATTGTGTAAGGCTGCTTTGCGACAATGTCAGTTGTTAAAAGCGCTATACAAATAAAATTGAATTGAATTGATTTCAATGGCATCAATATGCTGTATATTATAGGTAGAAAACCCTTTTTTTTTTTTCCAAGCACAGCAAAATCGGACAGGTTCGCCCAGACCACCGCATAAATACCACGGTCTATATCGCGTCGTTTCATGCAGCTCTGTTTCTCTGGAAACGTCTTTGCTCTCAACAGGGACATGTTCATGCACAGTGCATGTGTGAGCAAAGGAAATGCTTATTTGCAGACCGACGTGGACAGTTCCAGGCACAGCATGGTTACATTGGTGGACTCCTGAGGTGCAGTCTGTCTAGCAGCTGTCGAAAATGTGCTTAATAGAAACAGGGCAGTTTTGATTGCATACTTTGTAATCGTCCTTATTTATAGTAGCTGATTTTTCTAATACAAACGTTTTTATCCTGCGAGTGTAGTAGAGTAACAGGGTGATGCATGTTTTAATGTGCCGGGTGTGTTTCCGGTTCTCTGTCTCCTTGTATGTCCTTTAAGGTGGACAACGGTTCATTTATGGGTATTCCTGTTGACGAATTTAGGACGTGCTCTGAATTGTTACTGATCCTCAGCCAAACAAAATCAGTGTTTACTGCCCTTACGCTGGAAAGAGCAAACTCTCGAATGAAGGATAGAGAGTAGCCTTATGTCAGTCTTTTTTTCATTTATTTCGCTTTTTAAGAGCAGTTGAGCGCCAAAGCCACAGATGAATGTAAATCACCATACAAAATGTTAAATCTGCAGAGCCAACTGATGTACCGAAATCTCTTTCAAGTGTAAAAATTACATTTCTTTTGATGTTATTTTAAGTTTAGCACGCCGACTGCACTTAATCTTGTATAACAAGCATGCTCTTTTTGAAACGAGTAACTTGTTCCCTCTATGAATAACATTATGGAATGTTAGTGAGACAAAAGCAATATTACAGTAGGTAGGACTGTAAGTGTGCTTTTATAGCTGTGTGTGTGTCTATATAAACCAGCATATATAATTATTTGTTTGATTTCTAGCAGTGTTTGTCTTGAGATGAGTAATTTCATGATTACTGCATTCTAACCCTTAATCAGCTGTTTGTTTGCTTAAAGCTCGAATTTGGATAATTAATTATGATTAAATAAATGGTGAAAATGTTCCAGTTGATTCTCTTGTATCAGTAATAGTAACTCCTTGTGTTTTATGSCATCATCATGTGTTTTATGGCATATTCATCATTTGTATTTGTACATTCATATGTTTCATGTTAATGTTCCTGATTACAAATGAATAATATTAACTAATTAAACCGTCGAAGTCAATCATCATCTTTTCGCTATGCTATAATACTTTGAAAGGAAATACATCATAAACATTGGAAACTGTAAGGTTATACATGGAAATGAAGGTTTCTTAGATGCATTAAAAAAAATGAGTCATGATTCATAACCAGTTGCACAGTTATTGTGTAAAATCTACCTCTGACTGGTCCCCATTTGTAAGACCTGTGTGCAGCCTCTTATTGGTATGTAAAAACGATGCCAGTGGCGTGACCCTGTTTTTCCCCCTGCAGTGTGTTCTTGGCCGAGCAGTTTGAGCTCCTTCAGCCTCATTTGGACACCATGATGCCTCCAGCCAAGAAGCCTTTCCTGCAGCAGTTCTACTCCCAGGTCAGCCTCCTCTAACTATATTTATGGACTTGCCCTTTTTCATTCACCTCATCACAAACCTTTTAATGGTTTTTCCTCTGTCTTTCTGGCTGTGTGTGGTGTATAGTTATGAAGTTTGGTATCAAAGCTTTGCTCCTTACTGGGATGATAAATATAGCAATGATTTTCTGGGTTTTAGTCCAGCCCTTAAGTAAATGACCTTTATAACTTCTCTGTTGCATTACTGGCCTATTGCCGGAATATTTTTTTTTTCTTGTGCAGTTTGCAGTTTATTAATAATGTCTTATATGTCAAATAATTGCATATGTATCATTCAACGAAATGACCGTTTAAAACACAATTAAAGATAAATAAAGAGGCAATGGTACTGTAAGAGCGAAATGTGGGAATATGAATATTTTCTTTAAGGGATACGAATAATACAGTATATATTTTTTTCTTTAAAAATTTATACAGTATACATGCCACTGTCTATTATTTAGCCATGCTTGACTGTTCGCTCTGGCTGGGAAGACACTCGGACACTATGCTCTTACTGTATGCCTTTTAAGTTGAAGCAGTGCTCAGAATCAATTTAAATACAGTGGAAAGATGCATTTTGATTACTTTTACTTATCACTGGTTATTTATCTGGAAGAACTACAGTATGACCTGAGAAGTGAGCCAGTAAAAAAAAAAAAAAAAGAAGGCTTTAATGCGAATAGGCGATTTCATTATTAACAAATTGGAAGAGCTGCTTGTTGATAAATCCCAGATTCTAGCCTCACTGCTTTCTTGATGTTGATTCACTCCCATCTGATAAATAATCAATCAGTCTAAATCAATCACAGAAAATTACTAATCTTGGCCACCAACATGCATAGGAATGCAATGTAGAAAAAAAATAATAAAAAGAACATGGAACTGAACGTTTTAAAATGTTTGACTTGTAGTTTATGCGCTACAATTCATGAGAGTATCAGGCCACAGTAGCATGGTTGACGTTCACCGTGGCTAATATTCCCTCAACTTGATCATGTGTTTAAAAGAAAGAACGAGCAGGGACACTTGTGGGAGTGAGGGATATAAAGTACCCGTCAGAGAAAATACCGAAACATGAAAACACCAGGGTACATACGCAAAACACTGTCAAGCTCGCTGAGTAAAAATGGAACTTCGCTACACAGCTGGGTGACGGTCACAGGATTGCAGTGAGGAAGCACAGTGAGGAGGTTGACAACGGGCACATTTTATCTGAAATACAGTAAAAGATTGTGTTAAGGTTTGTGAAGATGATGTTTATTACAATACTGTTGACTGCTCCAGTGAAACATTATGACTTGAATGCTCTAGCTGGTGAACTACTGTGAAAAACAAAAGTTTGAGAAACAGAGTATTAATCTTATTTGCTGTTTTGTTATAAAA
The DNA here is from genome assembly GCA_003987875.1 of Clarias batrachus. NCBI lineage: Eukaryota > Metazoa > Chordata > Actinopteri > Siluriformes > Clariidae > Clarias > Clarias batrachus. The sequence goes on from QMIH01000507.1 coordinate 390,219, forward strand.
TAAAAGTATGCAGTTTAACAAGAACATCTAGATAGTGCGTAGCATCCTTAACGCCGTGAACACTGAGTGATAATTGGTAACTGCATGAGAAAAATGGCCACCACTCATGTTCCGTTAACCTTTTTTGAACATTTCTTATACATCTTTTCTTTTTTTATATAAATAACCACAAAATGTGTGATTTTTCTGCACTCAGCTCTCTGTAATCCAGAATTATAGAATCATTAATCAGAGTTATTAAATCAGAGTCCAAGATTCTATAAGAAGATGATTGATCACCACCCAGTTCATAATTACATTAAGTTGTGGCCTATGAAATGAACAATTCAGTCACATACAGTAACAATTCCATATTTGTAGAATAAGTCGAAATTCACATAATGTAGTTTTTATTTTTGCGTGAAAAAATTAATTTTCTCTCTTAAAATGGTTTTTCAAACATTTTTTTGTGTGTCTTTAAATGTTGTGTCTGAATACTGTGCTCTCCTGCAGACCGTGTCCACAGCCAGCGAGTTACGCAAGCCCACTTACTGGATAGTGGCAGCCAAAGCCATTGATTATGAGCAGATGCTGCTGCTGATGGCAGGAGTGAAATGGGACATTAAAGAGATAATGTCGCAGCACAACGTCTATGTGGATGTCCTTTTAAAGGTAATGTGGAACTGAATGAGTTTTATGTGAACTGATGAGTACATTGTCTTACTTTCTCACAGCCCAGAACCAATGTCTTCATTTTCAAACCCAAGGAGAGAGGTCATGGATAGGGTAAAGTGTCTTTGCTAAATTTTAGAGTTGACCAAGTAGAAAAGAAACACGAACTGTGTTCCTGTAATTGCAAATCACAATCGGGTCATGATTGAGACAGGGAAGGTAGAAGGATTTACATGCTTTTTTGTTGTTGTTGTTTTTTATTTAAAAAATCCAGAAACCCAAATGTTGCCACTGGTGCTGATACACAAGATGTTAATTTATTTTTTCGCTTTTTTTTTGTCTGCAAAAACCCATTGGAAATATCTTTGCAGTCTCTGCTTTTTACACAAATTTAAGTGGACATGTTTGTTTGTTTGTCTGTTTGTTTGTTTTATTTGTTTATTTGTTTGTTTGTTTATGTTTAGGCTGGTTCTTAACATTTGCTTGGATTTCAGCCTACAAAGAGTAATTAAGGCCATGGGCATAAGCCTAATGAATTCAGCCTGTAATCATATCCCAGCTGTCAGTAGTGTATGCATGAAKGGAGATCAGTAGAATTAGAATACAATAATAATTATAATAATAATAATAATAATAATGATAATAAGAGACTCCAATTGTAATAATAATAATGCTTTATTCTGCTTGTTTTATTGCATGTATCTATTCTATCTATATATATGTATCAATGGGATCATATGGGAAATGTATCAAAAAATTTCAGTAAATTTAAAAGTATTATTTGCTTAATTGAAAAAAATGCTTTATTCTGCTTGTTTTATTGCATGTATCTATTCTATCTATCTATCTATATATATATATATATATATATTTATATGTATTATATTATTATTTTTTTAGTCTCTAGTTTATTAAGTTAGAATCATATCCATATTATCCTAATCATATCCAAATAAATGGAATTAGCATAAGCATAAATTCATTTTGTATGATTGAAAACTTGTTAATTTACAGCATCTAAAGTTTATCATGCTGATTGTCCTTTGTTGCAATTGACTATATTTTCCAAACTGGATTATAGAGATAGAAACTAGAGAGAGTCTACCAAAGTGCATTTTGATTGATCGCACAAAATATATATAAAAAATACCGTACCATTGTGAGTTATATGAAATGATCAGCTGGAAGCACCTAGAAGGAATCAGCATATTTAACCTCATTAGTTGAAGTCAGAGCTTGTTACCATGACACAATATCACAAGATCCTGTCTTTAAAAGTTCCTCATACCAATTCCTAATTGGGGAAGAGTGCTTTGTACTTTTCTTTCTTACTTTTCTTTAGTTCTTTAGTTTCATTACTATGCATCTTATTATTAGAATGAACTGCAACTCATTTTAAAGTTTAAAGTTAGTAATATTCATTCATATGAGTATATCTGAATTTCAGGTTTAATAATCCTTGTTTTTGTTTTAACTTACTATTGACATTTTTAATGTTTGTTGTTTTAGGTTGAATAAGTTGTATATCATTTTATGTAATTGTACACAGGATAATATTGCAAAAGAGATTCAGTCAGACCTGAAAATAAAGTGCATTACAGTATTTAAATATCACCCTTTATCATCATGATAGTCAGGGTGTAAGAATATGGTTTGAGTTAAAGCCCTCTTAGAGAGAATTAGTACAGCAATGTTAAGAAATTATTTATTAATATTACAAATAATATTTTAGTTTCTTTTTTGTTGTTGTTGTTGTTTTCTTTTATTTAGCTAGCTACCTAGGTAGTAGGTAGTACATTTTTGTTGTTTTATTTAGCATGTTTTTCATTGCTCAGCTCTTTACTCTGTATCTTAAAACACGTGATATGTCAAACAGGTAAGGACCTAAACTAATAGGAAAAGTAAACTGATTGCTGTAAATAGCTTTAAATAGCATAGCTTTATGTTTTTTAACGCATAGATAGCAATAACGTCGTTTATTTCAGTCAGGTGATGAAGTCGCTGGTACTGTACATTCACACTTTAAAATGCCTTGAAATTCTTTAAAGGCCTGGATATCAATTATTTGACAGAATCTGAATTATTGAAATGGCAGTGATTTGGGAACGTTTCAGAAAGGTGATTTTAAACATACAGTACTATATCTGAGGTAGCTTCTTTTCTTGTGTTTCTTAGCCCTCTATACTTCTGCATGTGAATATTTACTTACTGTAATTCATTAATCTGGATGGATTTTTGGAGCAGCAGGCAGGTCATTTGCATGGTTGCATATATCAGGATGGGAATCTACATAGGCCAGATGGGGTCTGACAAATAAAATTTGATATCCAAAATATCCAGCCGTACCCCAAATCCCAATGTATGTATAATCATGTGTGCTTTTGTGAATATGCATATGTCCGTGAAAATTCTGCAGACATTCTGCTGCAAGTTAAGTAAAAGTTTGGGATGAATAAAAACGGCATGCTTACCTTAGTGTGAGCAAGTCACCCTTTTAACTTTCTAATAAATTCCACTGATCCCCACAGTACAGATTTATACTTGTCATTCTCGTTAATAACAACACCTCGACACCCATTCATTTACACGGCTATCCAACGAGCAGATCTTTGAGATCAACAAGCAGCATAGAGAAACAAGTCAAGAGTTTCAGTAAAATTCACAAAAAATGTCATAAGTGGGGCAAAATAGGTGATCTCTCTGAAGAATGTGTGAAAACCGCAGTAGATCAGGAGTTACTGAAAACCATCTGGCAGTGAGGCCACAATTAAAGTCAGAGTTTGATGCAAAAGTCCAAAAAAAAAAACAACAACGAGTAAGTTATACAACTGTGGCTGGAAAAGACCTATTGATAAAAGAGATCAGAAGAAAGCAACCAGATTGGTTCGAACTTAAAGTGAAGATATAGTAACTCAAATAATCACCATGGTTGGAGAAAAGTATTTCAGAATGCACAATACATCAAATATGGATATGGATGGACTACAACAGCAGATGACGCTTTCCATATGTGTCAGGAATCTGAGGCTTCATTGACGTCATAACCAGTCATTAATTGGAGTCTGTGCTCATGATAGCTTCAGATTCCTGTTGGCTGATTGGATACCTGCGTAAATGAGCAGTTGTACATTTTCAAATGTTAGGTTTATTATTTCAATCTGTACATTTATAATTTGGCTACAAAAACAAAACTTATTATAACAAAAGTTCTAATAATATAATTAATGCCATAATAGGAATTATGTATAAACCTTCTTGTTTTGATTGAGTTGTGATTTCCTGCCCCTAGCATTTTTTTCAAGACATACCCTTTAGTGATCCTGACCTCACATCACAAGCCTCAGTTCTAAGTGATACCGGCCACAATGATCAACACCTCTAGTTATTTCGAAGTGCAAGCGTATAATTTTTTACTTAACTGCTGAATTCTCTTTGCTGGGTTGAGCATGATGATCAATATTATTAGTGATGATGCTTCTTGTTTATCCTCCTGTAGTAAAAAAAAACAAATGTAATGGAACAATAGAAAATGGCCAACAATATAAATAATCACTGCAATTTTTGAACTAAATTTTGCTTTGTTGTTTTGCCAACGCTGTTAACAAAAGAACAAAAAAAATGTAATGTATACAACCTTTAAGAGGAGTACTCAATTTTTTGTCTGCAAGCTAACACCCCAAATCGGCCTTAGTACAGATTCAATTTAGAAACTTTTATGAAAATTTTCCTAATATTAAGCGCGTTCTTTAAAAGTGTACAGTTACATTTGTTGAAGCCATAAAACCATTTTAAAATCCTAAACTGTCCACACAGTGCATTTTTTTACAAATTAGATTTATAACATCAATTGTAAACTTTTAGTGATTGCTTTTATATTATATTATAAGCTGCTGTTTTACCCTAGTAAAAAATCCAAACTTCAACTAAAAAAATGAATAAAACAAACAAATATTTCAGCAATATGTTTTTGTACCACTTTTTTAAAAAATGGATGTAAATACTATAAATATTACACACATACGTTTATATATTATAGTAAAAATGATGTTTTTTTGGTCTGCAGTAAAGCTGTACTGTGTTAAAAAGCAAGCTACATTACATTACAACATAAATTAAGAGGACGTTGTTTTGCAAACGAAGGGAAGGATTTAATTTTGTGAGGAAAATAGAAAAGTCATCGATTTGGCTCCTTCTGCTGACTCGGTATAACATTAGTGCATATCATTAAAAATCCATGAAACGTTCAACAAGTTAGAATCAGTAATTAAAGTATTAACCAGGAGATGAATGACCTTTGTCTGAACACACTGCTTTTAATTATAGGAATTTGAGGAATTCAATAAAAAGCTTGGTGATGTCTGCAAACAAGTGAGGATCCCCCTGCCTGTATCAAACGTCCTCTGGGAGCACTGCATCCGTCTGGCAAACCGAACACTAGTGGAGGGGTGAGTAATCACATCTACTCGGATAACAAGACAAGATCCTTTTTATTTTACTACTGTATAATGTCACGTTCCTATTGGTCAGATGAGTTCTGTCAATTACAGAACTTGGCTGCAAGGTCAGTTACAGATTTGTATTTATTGCTCTCATGCTAATGCACTTTTTGTTTCTGTAGTAATACACAGAAAAATCTAATGTTAAACAATGTTTTTTTGTTTTGTTTTTTTGTTTTTAAGAAAATCTTTTCTCCAAGGCACATGAAGCCAGCTGAACTGCTGCTCATGCTGCATTACACAGTTAGAGAGAGTGCTATCCATCCACAACTGCATTCATGAGCTCACAAACCCCCATGATTGGTTAGTTCCTCTTTAATTGACTGGGGACAGAGAGTATGTCATCGTTCCTACCCAAAGAGCCGATTTCCAGGACTCAGGGCAGAGGATTTAACAGTAACCGATTTAATATTTTTAGTCTCGTTAAAAATATAACTTTACAGTAGAGAAAAAAAGACTTGTGAAAAAATGGTTGTCTGGTTGGCCTTTTTTTGTTGTTTTTTTGGTTGAGCTGTCTGTATAATTGTGTAATGAAAAATATACAGGGAAATTACCTGTAGGCTGATTTTAATTATATGATGTTTATAAAGTAGTACGGTTTCAGGAGCGTGCACAGTGTGCAGCAAAAATCAGTATGAGKCTTATGCTGGAAATGCTTTTTCAGATGTCGGCTGCCCATGATGAGTTGCAGTGATGAATGAAAAACGGCTCCCTCCAGTACATTCCCTTTTTCTTTTTATTGCCCTTTTTACTGGTATTTTGAAGGTTTTTTGTCAGCCAGTTGTGCAAACATCTGCTTGTCAAAGTTGAAGCTCCCACTTTTCAAGTCCAAGGAGTGGTTAGGCGAACAGGGCAAGAAGATGCTACACACTTCCCAGCACTCTCAGAGTTTTTTCTTATGCTTTCGTTATCAATGCTATGCCAGTATTTGACATCACATAGTTCCTGGCAATTATCTCCCATATAGAATAGATCCGTCACATTGCTCTACATTGTAGCTTTTAGAGAAAGTCAAAAGAAGGCATAAGAACCAAACGAATGCATTTTCTACATTAGTTACTTCCAAATTCTTGACATGTGCAGACAGTTGGCCTCATTAATCATCCTGGATATGAATGGAGTTATGAATAAGTCATTCGTATGACCATTTCCGCGGGGGGAGGGGGGGGATGCATTCATGAAAAGTTTTCCCACATAAGAAGATAAACTAATGTACACCTCAGATTGTTTGGCTTTGATTCTTGCAATTTTTATTTTTATGTACAAATTATGTGGTTGCTGCAGCAAGACAGAATACATGCGTGTGAAAGAGGGTGATCCAAGTGCAACGGTCAGGCTACAAGGAGCAGAGGTAAAGAAGGTGCAGGACTTTAAAGTACTTGGGGTCAACGGTCCAGAGCAACGGCGAGTGTGGAAAGGAGGTGAAGAGGCTTGTGCAGGCAGGTTGGAACGGGTGGAGAAAAGTGTCAAGTGTGTTGTGTGATAAAAGAGTATCAGCGAGAACGAAAGGAAAGCAGACAGTGGCGACACCAGCGATGCTCTTCGGCTTAGAGACAGTGGCAGTGAAGGAAAGACAGGAGGAAGGGCTGCACAAGGTCTAGAGGAAGACCGAAGAGGTGATTTATGGATGTAGTGAGAGGGGACATGAAGTTAGTTTGTGTGAGAGAAGAGGATGCAGAGGATAGGGGTAGATGGAGGCCAACTAAATATCACACAATAGCCACAATAAAATATCTAAATGGTACAAACGTATTAAAGAAGACGCCACTGCCGCCGTTCCCATTCAGCAAGAGCAAGGTGATTAATGAGAATTGATGCATTGTCGCCAATTTGCAGAAGAGATGCATCTGTCAATCATTGACGAAAACCACTTGCATCGCCCATACAGTCCTGACTTCACTCCAAGCCCTTTCTGCATGTTTGGGCCATTAAAGGAGTTCCTCATGGTTGGTCCTCCTTATTTATTTTGTGTCCAACCCTTTTTTTATGTCACTCACTTGTTGTATTGTGCTGGTTGAATGACACCAAATTTAGCTCATAATTACCTTCCTGTAACTTCTCTCCATATGTCAGGCGTTTCAGCTACATGCATTTATATCTCCGGCATTAGGCATGCCTTACAGTATCTTCTTAAATTATTTTGCCTCAAATAATCTGTGGCTGGTATACGCCTGGGATATTTGACTGTTATTCATCAACATACAGAAGTAAATATGAGGAAAATCAGTATTTATGAAACATTTTATAAATGGTTCATAAATTTTTAGATTGGTTTGACTTGATTGGTGGAAACGCATAACTTTTCTCAAAATGAGGCCGAAAAGTGCATGGAGAGGGGAAGGACTGCTTAAGTTTCCTGAGGAAATGAAAAGCTTTAAAATGAACATTGGAAGTCCAGTGTGTTTTCCTATGATTTGTTATGTAGAAATGCCGGGGCCAAACTTTGCTTCAAGCTTTTCGCACTCAAATTTGCTTTGCCCATGCATAATTGGTTTGGCTCTGGTTGGGAATGAGTTTAGTTTCATCCACCCACTTTGCACACAAAAAAACGCACTTTTTTCATTTGTGCATTTATTCAAATTCAGATACCATTTCATCCTGATTACGGTCAAGGATGTGAGTCTGTTCCAGGGCAATATGTGCACACATACACACTCCCACACTTATTCATATCAGGGGCAATTTAAAGGAAACTGGAGGATGTGAAGGAAATCCACGTAGACATGGAGAGGATATTCTTCAGTGTTGTCAGATTTAATCATAAATAAAAGATTTTGCTTTACAATAGTATCGTTATATTTTATTATAGTTTTTTTCTGTAGTTGTATATCCCTTTAAATACTATGGAAGGCAATTTTGCATACATTTACCAAATCATTAAAAACACTTGTTTCATGCTTGCAGACTCAAAGCATCACTTAAAGATGCAGATACAGGGTTTATAAAAGGCTTTTTTTTTACCTTTTCATGCATTTTCCTGTAATTAAATGAAACCCAGCCACTTCTCCCTTGTTCATTCTAATTAATACAAATCTCCCACGAGGTCAGGTTGAGTTTTTTTCTTTTTTTTTTCTTTTCTTTTCCCCACATCTGTCTACAATAGACCTGATGTCATGGTATGTATTTGTGAAATAATTCCCAGCCAGCTGTTCTGCTCCAGTGACAGCTTTCCTCATTGTTCACTGTCCACTGAGTCTGTGTGTCTTTCTCAGTCTGAGTGGACTCATGCTTGTTTATTTTCTCTGCATGTCAGCACAGCTGCTCTCTAACAGGACATGTAGAGATATGAGAAGGAAGGCAGATGTCCCTTCTGTGTCTCATGCTAGCATTTTGTGACAGTAGACAGGTGTACAACTGCCCCCTAATACACACTAGTTTGTCGACGCTGTGTAGACCTCCCAAGCTGTGTGTGCATTCTGTATGTTGCAGAAATAGACATTTTTAACATACAGTATTGGGCTGCAGAAGCAACTTTGTATTGTTGAAAACTCTGGGTGTTTTTTTATTTAGAATGTTTACAGACCAGACAAGCTGACATTTACACCAATTGTAGTGTGATAAAGTGTAAAAAAAAAATTATAATAATAAATAAATGCAAAATATTTACAAAAAGAAAAATCTAGTAGGAAAGACAAGCATGTAGTCAAATGTGCCCTTGGGCCATGTCTCAGAGTCTCAGCTATAGAAGCTCCACTAACAACACACTGAGCATCTTATAACTTATAACTGTGCATTTTTCGACAAAATCTTCATTGTCGTGATTGCATTGGATCTTCTCAACTAAGTTTATATGCATATACAGTAAGTACTTCCATACATCAATGTTTCTGCTAAATGTGTAGTCATTGGATCAAAAAAGGTTTATACCATCATGTATTTTGATAAGTTGTATTTATAGTAGCAGAGCGACAATAAGAGAGCCATGTCTGTTCGCCTGTTGTAAAAGTTTGTTTTTGTGCATTTGTCATGAGGCCACTTTCTGTGCAAGAAGGATGGTTTTAGTGATGCTGTACGCGTACGAGACTCCTGAAACCTGTCTACCCAGAGCAGAGTTTTGCGCTGCATCTGAACTTAAATGTGTTCATTTGTTGTTGTTTGTTGTTGTGTAGCACTTACACCATCCTTCAGTTTCCCATTTTGGGATTATTATGTGCGCTCAGATACTGTATGTTAGCAACTCCTCGACTTTGATTGCCAAGTGGAGGTCATGCGAGAGCCATCTATGCTGTGAATAACAATCTGCACGCTACTGATTGATCAGGATTTTACCCACTTTAAAACAGAAATATAGGCAATTTCAAAAAACTACATGACGCAATATTGCAGCACAGCACTGTTATGCTCATGGAAATGTATGTTTTTGTTATAACATTCATGTGGTTATCTTTGTGAAAAGAAAATAATTTCTAAGTTCAGGAAGATGGTATGAGACTAATAGAACAACAAAATATTCACGCTGATATAACATGCAAATGTTTTTTTTTTTTTTTACCGTTAACCACAATCAAACGGTTAACATTAATCAGCTATGTTATAGTGTTTTTTTAGTTTTACTGTAGTTATGATTTTCTGAAAGCATAAGGATATTGTATTCAGAGAACGGTGTTGTGTGTTTTGTGGTAACAGACACTTTTTCTGGCTTTTGTTGCAGTGTAAATAAATATAATTATAAATATAAAAAGTACAGAGATATTATTGTTAACTAATAGTTTGGATATAAGTGTCATAATGTTACTCATTTAAACAAAACATATTCTGCCAAAATAGTGAAAGTATATAAAGTTGCTACTTTTTATGTTCTCTGGTATTAAAAATATATAAATTATGTTTTTAGTTGATGAAATTATCTTCGTTGTGTTTACATCAATACAGCGTCTCTCAACATTCACTATTTGTAAGAATTTGTCTTTCAGATTTCAAGATGAAAGCCTGTCTAGCAGCTTATGTTCATGTCAGAGGCACTGAATGAAGGATTCAAATGCAGATTAACACAACTTATTAACCGAATGAGAAAAACACACACCCGAAGCAACACACTGCAGCAATATTTAGGCAAAGGTCAGGTGATCAGCAAACAGCAGCAGCTTGGCAGGAACAAGAATCTAGAAATAAGATTGGGGTGTAAAGTGTAAAAGCGGTCAGGAATATACAAGTAGCATTTGCTAATGAACTGGGAGAAGTCACACAGACTGTGTACCTTGAATATTTGAGCTGGCAGCTAGAATCCTCTGGTCATGTCTGTGGACCATACTACTGTATTTTCTGGAAAGTGGAGTCCCAGGGTCAGCTACTGGAACTGCTGTAATGCTAGTCTGGTAGCCAGGCATTGTTAAAGAAATCAGGATCATTACTTACTTTAACTGGATAAATGTAAATCAATGTCCCTCAATAAGCTATATATTAATTAGATGGGTTTAGGAATGCAAAGAACAAGCCTCGTATGTGCCTTTGATTACGCCAATGAAAGATTTTAATGCAGATTACCTCGACTGGATGCTGAGCTTATATGACTGATTGCCAAATTCAGTTGACGTGTAGCATCATTGGATTTTGAACTTTGTAATTTGATTTCACGGTAATTGATTGAAAATAATTATACTGTCTGCACATGCTTTTCCTCAGTAGAAATCCTCTCGATATTACTGATGTATTGCAATAATATTACTCAAATATTACTCAGGTATTTTTTCACCTGTCTATAACTTGTACTTTCTGTAAAACTCTAAAAAAAAAAATAATAATTTTGCCTAAAATCCCGGGTTTATCATTGTGTAAGAATATCACCTTTACTGTCAGCAGCTCCTCTCTCTCTCTCTCTGCTGTGTGTCCAGTACTGTCCTGTATGTGTGTGTATGAACCTCACACTTCTCCACTCTGCTATCTGCCAGCTACGCCAACGTAAAGAAGTGCAGTAACGAGGGCCGAGCTCTGATGCAGCTGGACTTCCAGCAGTTCCTCATGAAGCTGGAGAAGCTCACCGACCTCAGACCCATCCCTGACAAGGAGTTTGTGGAGACCTACATTAAAGCCTACTACCTGACTGAGAACGACATGGAGCAGTTTATCAAGAACCACAGGGTGAGCACGGTCTCTTTCTTAAATCATAGCGAAGGTTGGACTGTAGGCGCTTCCCTGGGGTGTGCAGGCAAATAATGACTACACTAGGCAGGAAAATGATGTATGTACTGCAGTTGCTTTTATAAATGGCCAGTATGGAGAAAAGGTGAGAGAGTGATCAGAGTCGCATGCGTGATACATGATACTCGGTGCTCGTAAACTAATACTTGCTCGGTTTCCGATTAAAAATGTATTAAAAATCTTTGCTCGGTTTGCGGAACACTCGTAAACCACGTTACTCGCAATCCGAGGTTCCACTGTATCGACAAAGAATATGTAAAAAACAAAACAGAAAAAAAATAGTGTAATGAGTTCCATTTTTAGAGGATTAACATTTAGACAGTGGGGGTGAGTGCAGATGTCCAGTGTGAGCATGAAATTCTTCCCTGAATATATGCAATCATAGCTTACAAAAACTACACTATTTAGAAACATGAGTGGTGTGGCATTTCGTAGAGTTTAATAGATTTTTATATATAACTTGCAATAAATCATGGGTTTGTACAATAGGCTTTATGTTCACTCCGTCTTTCTATACATCACTATACTGTAGCTCTGAATAGCTGACAATGCTGATACCCTGCACTGAAAAGAAAACAGAAAGACAGAAATATTTTACAGCCACCTGATCAGTCACACTGGTTGTGTGATTGTGATTGCGTTGGAGTTCACAATGGTTCAGTAAAAAGGGGGGAAAAAATCTAATATAACTGCAAAATGTATGTATGTATGCTTTTAGGCAATTTTCATTTTTGGCTTGAACCTCCACTTCACCTCTCAAACATATTAAAATAGACTAAAGGAAAAAAGTTACATATACATTTCTCATACCTTTTATTTTTGTGAAATAAATAAGAAAATTTGAGTTTATGCAAAACTCTGTCCTTCAGCACCAGAAATTCAAGATTCCGACAGCACAGACAATGCTGTAGAGTCGACTTTGGCACTATGATACGGCCTCCCTGCATATCCAGCCAAACATCAATGAATAGTCTGACAACTTATACTGTATTGTGTAACCCTTGAAGGAATACCAGAACCAGTAGCGGTAGTGGGCTTTTTTTTTTTGGTCTTTCGAATTGGTCTGTCATGGCTTGGCTTTGCCACTCTTGGCCTTCCAGATCAGTGGAATTTAGTAGTTGGGAATCTTTTCCGTATCCCGGAAATAGGATCCGTGTCATTCTCGATTCTGGCGACATCTGTTTGCGTTGCACCAAGTTTTAAACAGTCACTTAAACTTAATGCCAACTCCGTCTGCTATTTTCTCAATAGAGTCTGAAGACAAAAATACCCAATCAAAATGTTGTTCATAATCACATTGTCCCGTAATGACATGTCCGTTCATTATGGTATCAATGATAAAGTAATCCTATGTTAAGCACGATGGTCATTTTATATGATCTGTGTTCTTATTTACAGTTATAAATTACAGATGTGTGAAAACCAGTTTTCTAGTTTTGCCGTCGCACCTCACGGCGATGGTATGCAGTTGCTGGCTTTGACCACTGAGTGGCGCTATATAACTATCGACCGACGCGTCAGACCTTATTTCATTCTCTCAAGGATTAATGAGCCGCAGCTCCTTTAGAGCTGCACGTAGTAGCGGATAAAATCAAGTGTAACATTGTACTTAAACGAATTCATATAATAACAATAACAATACAAAAATTACAGTACAAATGTAGAATTAAATTTTATTAGTATCAAATTTAAGAAAAGTAAATGTTAACACAGTGGGGCTTTAGATTTTATCATGTGTAATTAGAAAGCCTACACGTGTACACTGTAAACCCTAATGCTCAAAGTAATTAAACACATTGAGTACTGTTTACCTAAATAATTGGTTGAGTACGTAAGTAACAATAACTTGAGTAAAACTTCCACCAATGTAATCTCTATAGAGCTCTTGTGGTGTAGTGGTTTGAGGTTTTCCTAACAGTATACATTTCTACCATTTTAATTTCACATTTCATCAATTTTCAATTTTTACACTCATCATATTAATTTCCCATTTCTATCATTTTTTTAAATATNATATATATATATTTTCATAGGACAGTGTTTCTTTTGTCCCTGAGTATATATTTATTGTTTGGAGCGGTGTGCTGTGTTTGAGCAGGAATACTCCATGAAGCAGCTGGCCAACCTGGTCAACGTCTGCCTCGGCTCCCACATCAACAAAAAGGCCAGACAGAAACTCCTCGCAGCTATCGATGACATTGACCGACCAAAAAGATAAACTTCAGCAGGCCAACCAGACTGACAGCACGATCACACAGGAAATCTGCTACAGCTACAGAGTTAGAAGATTTCAGTATTCCACTCCTGACATACTGTACATTTGCTACCTTCTATACATTTTTGTGTGAATGTAAGTGATTCATGGTCATGCTGTTTATGAACGGCTCTTTAATATTAGCGTACATCAGTATCGGGTCAGTGAATGTGTAAAATGAGTAAAGCATAAATTGAAGATATCCCCGGGGCGAGTCTTTAAAATGAACGACTTTACAACGCTTCCCACGAATAGTATGTTTTACTATGAGAAGTTTCCGGAAACACTCCATGTATAGATGTCGGTCTGTTCTTTCAAATACTCTACTTGAACATTTTAAAACTGGTAATGAAGCATTTCCATCTGCTAAGGACAAAACAAACCAGTGGTTTTCATAATGTGATCTTAAAGTCTGTCTCTTTAACTCTGTTACACCAAGTTATTGTGTGTTCTTTGCTTGTTTCTTTTTAAAAAGAAAAAAAAATGCAGATTTTATTATTTATACCAATTATAAATATCAACATGGCTGATTGAGCGATTAGGGCAGATTAGATATTTTTCTTCTTTAAATGTTATTTTTTTCATTATGTGTTTTTTTTTTCCCATGGGAGAAGTAAAAAAAAAAAACATGTAAACATTGAGTTGAAAAAAAGAATGTGTGCAATTTGTGACATACGGTTTACTGTGTATGTGAATGACAAAAGCCCATTGCATTTATTCCAGCTACTGGGTGTTGCATCATTCATTAAAACAGAGTGTAAAATCAGTTAGTGAACCAGAATAGCTGTCTGAACCAGAATATTACTTTATTACTGCATATTATTACTTTGCTGTAACAAGAAGAAATCCAAGGCACCAAAATAAATACACTAACATTCTCAGTGAGTCTAGTGCATTTTTTTAAGTCAGTATTTTCTTCATTTTGTAATGTAATATATATATATATTTATTTATTTTTTTAATTAATTTATTTATTTTTGGAGCCTGTATCTGAACTATAATAATTGCCAGAAAATGTAGTTACACCTTTGCACTAGTCTGCCTGGTGAGCTGTTTTTAACTTGATCCCCAGATTCCTAATCTTCTCCCATAATCACATTTGGAGGTTGCTGGGAGTGGGAGTAGGAAGAAGTCAATTAGGCCTGTGTGTTATTGTGTACCAAATCCTGCTGTACTTCAAGGTTTTGCTAACATGCTGATAAAGTTTCATTAACACGTTACTGGCTGCTCACTTCAGTGCTAACAGCTTCCCTCTGGACCGTCAGCTTTACTTGGTACAGAGTCCAGCCGCAGAGCAGATCAGCTGCCTCTTTACAGTAATTAAATGCTTTTTAAAAAAGTGAATATTTAAACACCAGTTTATGTGTATGCAATCAGCCTCTTGCACCTTCCGGGGTTTGGAGTTAAACTGCAGAACCCTTTACACATTTTGTTTTTATTCCCCCGAGCACTCAGCAGTATGAAGCGTCTATAATTAAAATGGGAGAAAAAAATCACATTATTCAGTCACAAGAGAAAAGAAAAGTGAAGCGATGGAATTTGACTTGTATTTGAAAGCCAAAAATAATAATCACACAGTTTTCAGCACTTGTACCTCATCATGCCAAACCAAAGACACAAAAGCCCACTATCGAGGCTGGCACTGAACCAAAAGCCTGATGTGAAGATGCGAAACCCCTCTCCGTCTTTGCTATTTTGTGCATGCCACCAATCTACTTTTCATCCGACTGCTCTGGTCAAGGGGTCGCTACAAGGGCCCATCCGAACCTGTAAATCCGAATTTGGCACAGGTTTTACGCTGGATGCCCTTCCTGACACAACCCTACCATTTTATCCAGACTTGGGAATGGCACCGCATCCGATGGCTGGGTAGTTTGGGGTGTGGCACCCCAACGACAGCATGACTACAGTAACTTGTTTCCTGATTGTTGAAATTGCGTGTCCGTGCATCAGGTTTTAGCAGAAGGGGAGAACAATGGACCACTAATACGGTTTTCTTTTGCAATTCCAAAGTTTATCTAATATAAATTTGACATCACTGGCTATTAACACGATGGATCCAACTTCACATCTTAAGCTGATATGAAGGTATTAAAATTGGTTTTGGTTGGTTCGGTCCAAGAAGTCTTACAGCTGCCTCAAATCAGTTTTGTAACGTTACCCAGTTTTGTAAAGTTAACATACTCAGTGACCGTTAAATGGGAGGGGTACTTTCAGGGTCCAGTTTTTCTGGTGATAAATATCCTCGAAATTCCAACCAAGGTAAACAGAAAAGCTGTCATTCTTTTGTTTAAGACTGAGAAGAACACTATTGTGTCATTTTAATTCTGACACTGTGGCACCATGTCCAGAATGTGCCCTGCCTTGTGCATTATGTTTTCTACATAAAATAATTAAACATATGATGTTAGATACATAGAAAACATTGAATCAGAAAGCTGTTTTCTTTTTTTTCTTTTTTTTACAGACAGGTTCCTCACTCACCAGTTGTAACACATTTATGACAAGAAGATTGTATTCACTGTCCATGACTGTCACCAATAAATCCACCGTCTGGTTTAGAAAGAAATCAGCCACAGCATCACTTTCTTCATATAACTGTTAATGTTGGTACAGTATAGTGCTTGGTTTCATTCAGTTCCAATATAATCTACCTTGAAGCATCTTTGTAACAGCCATCTGTGGTCAGGAGTCCAATAGAGTAAAATTATCTATTTTCTCCCCCGTCAACATGAACCATTAATTTTGTAAGCTAATGTATATGTGGATGGATAGCCTTTTGTTCAAACTACTGTATGTTCTGTGACAGCACAAGCAGCACTTGTCGATGGCTGGCTTCTCATGCCTTGATGTGAAAAGCGTGTTCAGCCTGTGTTTGATGATAACGGTCGTATGGTTGGAGCGACCTAACTGGTGGGTGGGAATTCGGCATGACTGAATTACGAAGAAAATGAGGGTGAAAAAAAAAAATTGTCTGCAGAAAATCATTTGATGGGGATGCCAGAAATAAAACCTCACACGGATGCCTTTTTCTCAGAAAAACATCAGCCGGTTTATTTCAGCTGTCCCTGAAGGTACATTTATTCGGATGGTTTGAGACACGCCRTGAAGGATGCATACGTCATGATGCTGCCAAAAGTCTGAAATAAAGATCTGGAAGGGAGAAATATAAAGGAAATATCAGTATAGTCTGTATAGAAAAATAACGTCTTTATAGAAAAGCCAAGAAGAAAGGAACTATTTTGTTGACATGCAACAAGATGTACATTTCATTATAAATAAATTATATATACACAGTATATGAAACGAACATCTACACACACACATGAAGACATAAATATGAACATACTGTATGTACAGTATGTATGTGTGTATGTGTATATATATATATATATATATATATATATATATATATATATATATATATATATATTAACTTCCAGATTAATTCTTATAGGGATTTGCAAGATTGACTTTTGTGAGTTGCTCATGGTAACTAGACAGGTCTCTAAATGTAAATGCCTTTTATTTAATTAGCCTTTCCTTTCATCTTTAGAGCTACTATAGAGTTCCTGCAGAGTTTTAAGTGTTTTGTGGAAAATAGAGATGCTGTATTGATTTGATAATGAGTCACAGATAGCAGGAGGCATTTTCATGGCTTTCTAGCGCTTCTGCAGGGTCTGTCTAAGTGGCTAGGACGATCTGAAAAGCTTTTTAAAAATACATACCTAGGATATATACTCAATAATTATAATAATAATAATAATCATAATAATCTAATGGGCAGTACTGTGTAGAATCTCCTCGTGCCATCTGGACAGCTCCGACCCCTAACGACGTGGCTCTGCTGCCATGTCTGTGAATATTGGCAGCCAATCTGTGGGTCGTGGGGTGGCACCTCCATGGATCAGATTTGTTTGTCTGCTGCATTTTATGGTTTGCCCAATCGGATTGTGATCTAGGCAGGTTGATGCTGGAAAAAGTCAGTTCTGCTGGATTTGCTTTTCTGTGGAACCACCAGATTGGCTGTCCCTCGGTCTGCACAGGTATAAATGAGCATTGGATGCCTGTGATGATGTTTCCGGTTTCTTGGTATGCAATTGATAATCGATGTTAATAGTTATGGCTGCTCACACAGCCATACACGGCTCACACAAAGCATTCTTCTGGCTGCAGTGTCTTTAGAGCAGAGTGTTTTGTTTCATGCCATGACTGAAATGAAGGCATTTCCTGCCAGAGCGTTATCTCTTACCACCACTCAGCCATGCACTCAATCAAATCTCAATGAAACCTGGCTAAAAACCGATTGCTTTTGGAACATGTTGGTTGTGCTAAGCAGCTAAATCAGAGCATGATGTTTACTGCGTAATAATGATTTTGGATTTGAGACAATGAAAATATATCAGATCTACCAGTTCATCTTTCTTTGATTGTTTTTGTTTTTACACATCACATTTTAATGCAGACACATTAAAGGAAAGTCTTTATAATTGTACTGGATGGATGATCACTAATCCACTGATCCCCAATGGGACTGATATCACAGCCCGGCCATTGCTTCAATACACCCACTGAGGGGAAAATGTTTTGGTAGAACTTTGTTCATCCACCCAGTACAGATCCAAAGGCTTCTATAATCTACAGCAGGCGTATTGAAGCTTTTTGTACAGATACATATTTATAAGTGGGACTTGATCATTTTACTTTAAAACCCTCAACAGAGAATTCCAGGTATTCTTAGTATTCGATGTTGTCCTGTTTTTGGAAATTTTATGATCAACTTTGTATATAAGAAGAAATTAAAGGCAGAAGGTGTATGGAAATGTCACTTTTCTTACAGACTAATGGCATTCCCAGGCATTTCGCTTTTTGTTATTTATAATCTCAGGCTTATTTTAGCATGCTGGTTAACTAAAGTGATATTACTGACTTTGGCAAGCTGTACATTTGCATGCTGCGCATTTAGGTATTTATAAAATTCAGGATGGGCATAAACATGCATTATCATCATTACAAGCAATTCGATTTCTTACATTTTAATTAGATTCTTATTTAGTAAGGTTATCACCGGAATTTGGTAATGCCATTAGTATTATATTAGTACATAAAATAAAATAAAATAAATAATTGCACAAAACATGTTAACATGATAATCTGACCATTTTTCAGGCATGGTTTAAGTTCACATCACGTACACGTCACTCGGTGAGTGGTCCTGGCTTAATAACTGAACAGTTAACACCTTGGGCTGATGCACAGAGGATATGTGCTGGCTGGCTCTCTGTCTTGTGTAAATTGTCTCGAAGCAATACAGTATGTGATAGATTGAAAACTCTGACAACATTCCCTTCGTTCAGTGTCGTTATGATGGATAGTTAGTMGGATGAGCTGACACTTAGACACAAGATCCTGTCAATCATTTGATCAGTCGTCTTCTGCTTCTCTCTTATCAAGGCCAAACATGCAGAATCGCTGTGAGAAATTTTGCTGAAATTTTTTTTATTTTTTTTTATCCCAACCCCAAATCTTAACCCTTTTTTATTAAACGTATTTGATTACTTTTATTACTAATCAAATACTAATACTACAAACAATAATACTAATCCTAAAAATACTAATACCAAAAAATTATAATACTAAAAATAATAATATTAAGCCTAAAAATATTAATAAAATATTAATACCAAAAAATACTAATACTAAAAATAATAATATTAAGCCTAAAAATATTCATAAAATACTAATACCAAAAATACTAATACTAAAAATAAAAATACTAATACAAATAAATACAAACTGTATTTATTCAATTTAATTTTAATAATTCAGTGTTGCTATAATATGGATGATATTCAATAAGACAGAAACAGGATGAATAACAATGCTTTCTTAAATCAACTTCTAAATAATAATAATAATAATAATAATAATTAATAAGGCAGTATATTTCTGTAGATCAGCAATGCATTTCAAAAAGTTAAACAATAAATCATTGTTTCATAAGTTCATATTAATCTTTTTTTTTCTTTTAATTATGCTTGTTCTGTACTGTAGATCAATATGCATGAAACCTCTGATGTTCGAAAAGATCACTGCAATTATAAAAACTTATCACACAGCTACGTTTCAGAGGAAGTTTCTTTACCTAAACCTTCCACATTGTTGTTCACAGCTGTAACTTTTCAACACCTGAATTGTTTTTAGCAATTTGTAATCAGCATAAAGCTTTCAACAGGCTACGTTTGCAGAGCATAATGTGTGTAATGGAAGAATAACTTCCATCTTTACACACAATTCAGAAGTTGCTGCTCTAATGTAGGGTTTAATGTAATAAATATGTTATCACGCCCGTTTCCTGAGGATACCCCTGTGTATCTATAATAAGCGGACTGGGTGAGTGATTAAACTTTATGCGTCTCAGGTAATCATGGATTTATCTACTGTTATGTTAAAAGTACTGTACAATGGAAAATCTGATCTGTCTTTTGGCTATTAGGCCATGTGGTTATTCTTGATCTCAAAACCATTTAGATAGAATAAGTGTTTGGTTTAGTTTTTTTGTTGTTGTGATTCATAGCCTCTAGTGACAAATACTTGGCAAGTGCAAGGGCTTATAATGGCATTTAAAATAAATATATATATATATTTTTTTTTTACTTTTGAGCTGATTTAACTGTAACCAGAACTAGTAAGCGTGTCCTGTAAAATCAGTCACGGTTATTATTACATGCAGATTAAATACCCACTTGTTGCATACAAAAGCATTCTAGCTGTCAGACATGGAAGATGAGTGAGGTAAAAACCCACCTGCATCCACTTTAGTCAAGTAGGTGTAATGTTTCGATTTGATATTAAAGGTTGTGAAGTAATATTTATTGCGATGTGTTAAACTCGCTGTTGTAGTGAATTTTTATCGGAGCCAGATGGTATTGCAAAACTTGCAGAACAGCCATGGACAGTGTGGTAATCTGAAAGTATGTGTTGGGTAATGAAAATCACATCAGTAAAGTTTTGAATCTTCCCATACACAGTTTCATGAGGTTTTGATAAGGTGCCACTGTCTTATTATTTCAGTTACATTCAGTAATACTCAGCGTCCAAAATGGATTATGTTCCTTCAGGGTAATGGCACAGATCTGACACGCTGACATTCTTGGCCTCACTGCTTTTTCATTACCTTTAACATTACACCATGAAGGAAAACTAATCACACTGGAAATAAAATGCTATTTAGGCTTTTGCTGTAAGACCATGCAGTATATTGATTGTATACCGTTTCTAAAGTTATTTTAGATGTATGTTATGTTCTGCATGATTAATAGGGCAAACCAGTTGTTTTGGAGATAATAAAATGTTTTGGGATTGACCCAAAAATGTGATGCAATCCGAAAGGTTATTCCTTAAAACATTATGTTACTATTGGAACACGATGTAACACTATTTGGAAAATATTACAGAAGTTTCAACTGGTCTGTGTTCCTCAATCTCAGYTACATCACTTGAGTACATTATTCCTCTCAACTAGGGTTATGCACATGATTTTTTTTAAACTTGTTTTTAATATTTAAGCAATATCATATGTTATCAAATATCCTTCCATAACTGGTGGAAGTAATGAACCACGACGTTTGAGATCTGACAGTTAATATAATAATAATTATTATTATTATTACAATTTTTATATATTTTTATATTATTTATATAATAATAATAATAATAATAATAATAATAATAATTCTTATTATTAAAATAATTAAATTTAATAATAATAATAATAATAATAATAATAATAATTATTATTATTAATAATAATTCATTTTATTTATATAGGTGCCTTTGTGGTCACCCACAGTCACCTTCAAGATTGTTACGTCCCGTAGTATTTTGGTGGGAGGTCTTGTGTTTTGGCTCCCATATTTTTCAGGTCCTGGGATTGGACATCATCCCGGACGAGCCCCCAATTATGTTACGGTTCCCTATGCAGATGTTAGGTTAGCTCTATGTGTCTAGGGGAGATAGGAAACCGACATAAGAAAAAAATAATAAGGATAGAAATATAAACACTACCGTCACTAATTACATGAAAAAATAATGAGGCAGACTCAAGACTGGCAATGAAACAAACAAACTTTAGTGAACGAAGCACAAAACACACATCCAATTGCTCCGTAATTACAGTGGATACCTAAAGTACAATGAGACATAAATTATATTTACAAAATATATATACAACAAATACAATCACGAATTCAACAGTGGGAGTCACGAGCAGAGCTTAAAGCAGAGTAGGGCCTACTAACCTTGACTCCACACCGCGAATTGGAGATACGTCCACGAACTCACGCTGGGCGTAGACAAACAGAAACACCCACCGCTAGTACTTTAGCGTACCAAATCACCGCCACAATGTTTCAAATACCGGAAGTAATGATACTGGAATTGCCGTAACAATAATCATGAATGAAAGAAAGAAGCCGCGGCTGGCTGCGTCACTTCCGGGTTCTTATACTCTGCTGGGGCCGCCTCATTGGTTCCCACGGGATTCGCTGTCGCGCTGGGAACGGTGATTGGCASGGAYGATGTCCAATCCCARGACCTGAAAAATATGGGAGCCAAAACACAAGACCTCCCACCAAAATACTACGGGACGTAACAAAGATCAATCAAGAATAAATTAAACAGTAAAACAAAATAACACTGACACAGATAATACTGAGTAATAAGAGAAGATAATAAAAAAAAAATAATAATATAAAGCGACAGTGTCATAATTTAAGACATTTAAAAACAAATGACAATTCAGCAGGAGGTTTAAATGGAGATTTATATATATATTTGAGATTTGTGTGCAGCCATACAGTACATCATGTAAAATAAGCGTTTCTGAATAAATGGGACTTAAGTTGAGTTTTGTATTTGTTCGGAGAATCTGTGTTAATTGACAGCGATGAAAGTAGTTTAACATTTTTACCAGTACTATGTACAGCAGATGTAACCAAAAGTTGAGAAGAATAAACCATGGAGGGAATGGACACATCGAAGATTTACTTTCAATTTCCACTTAGTCTGTTTTAGAATATTAGCTTTATTAACTTCCAGGTTCCCAGAGTTAAATACAAAATAGCATTATTGGGAATATGGTGGGCTATATATTGTAGGACTACAATCCCTTGTTCCACACACTAAGTAGTTCCTTTGATTAGGGGTTAGAGAGGGATTGGGGATTTATAGTTCGCTTTATATCTCGCATTAAGCATGAATTTAAAAAATCCTGGAYGGTTCAGTAGCAATTTTGAATGACTTAGAAGCAATTACTAAGGAGGCCGGTGTTGTTTAAGGTGACACTGTTATCAGGTGTGTTCTCGTGCTGTAAGAGCTTCTGTAACAATGTACTGTAGGGTTTGGCAGGCAGCTGTTCTTCCCTCACTATACCCCTGATATAAATGTATTGTAACAAATGTTATTGTATCAAACTTTAAAAAAGTCCTCATTCCGTGAGCTCCGTATTAAACTTCCTATTGACACTCAGATGAAAGTGAAACTCTCCTGCTGGCTGGACTGTTTTTGTTGAGTCCAATGGGATCACAATCCTGATGCGGATCTCTAGTTTCAACCAGATGTCCTGTGACCTTTTCTGCCAAGCTTTCTTTAAAATTCATATTAATATCCGACATCAACTGTTCTTCCAAATAATGCTTTAGTATTAGAATTTGAGACCGAGGAATATAGAATAGTTTCCGTTCTTGCCGATTGATTGATGAGTCAGAAGACAATAAGCCGAGGGCATTCAATGTGCGATCTTGCCGTGTGTGATGGAGAAATCAGTGATGCCCTTTGGATGTTACCAGCAAAGTCAAAAGGGGACAATGTGCATCCCTACGAATACCGAAAAGCATTGCTTCCTTGTTTAGATAGACTTGCATTTGAACTTATTAAACATTTTTAGACTTATTTTAACTCTGACACATCGGATACAAATTAGGTACACTTTAAGCACAATCTGGTAAATAGATTTTCACGCCAATGTCTGGGATGAATGGAGTGTTTTGTGAGCTGTCACATAATTACCTCATGTCAACCTTGTCTGGGATGTGTGTTGACACAGGGATGTGTAGCACGTGTTAATGAAATGGACCCGTGAGACGCGGAGGTGAGTGATGTTCCAGCACAAATGGTCTTAGGAAGAAGGGACTTGGCATTGTTTTGGGGTCACAGCTGAACAATTTGGCAACTCTGAGCTCTTTTTCGTGCTCTGTTTGCCTTTTGTTTCTGCTTAGTTATACAACTTTTCTGTGTTCTCTTCATGTTGTATGCGAAATAGCCATGACCCTGCCTGTTCCCCTAGGGAGGACAAAAAAGGTGAAGTGGAGAGAAAGTTAAGGTTTTGCTGTTAGAGCACCTTTCACATGGAAAGATGGCGCTATACAGTATATTATTTGAAATGATGGTCTGTTGTTGTTTAAAGGAGGAGTATACAGTATAGATGAGAAGCCTTAAGGGGAACTCCAGAGACTGAAGTACATGACACAATTCAGCCATCATCAAACATCTACACTGAACTCACACTACAACCACCACCACTTCTACTAGACTGTCTTTTAGAAATTACATCATCATGATTTAATTGCTGCAAAGTTATTTTAAAAATCTACTTCCCCCTGTGGCATGTTTTAATTAATACGACACTGGCGTTTGGATAACATAAAGACAATTATCTCACACGTCTCAAAAGCCCATCTCCCATTGTCAAAAGTAAAGCCATAAACAAAAGGCAAATATGACCAACGTACGACTAAGCTTGTTTAAATTCACTTGGGGTCCTTTTTAACCAAGAGCGCCGTGGTACAGACCAGATTAGGCCATTCATGCTGAAAGGAATTTAAATGAAAAAATTTTGTCTTGTCTTTTTCCAAAATATCAATCCAGTTTAAGACTAGACCGAGTGGAAATACGGCTAAATCCTAGACAGGTCCAAATTAATCCAGAAAAACATCTTTAGTCGTCATACGTGCTGTATTGTGCATGTACAGGATTGTACAGTACAGCATGTCATCTGGATTACTACTGTATGTCAGTGAATTATGGGAAAAATTGAATGCCCAAAATGCCCATCCGGAGGCTGTGAAGGCCATGGTGTATGATTTACATAATTTTCAATCTCATTAAACTATTTAGTGAGCACTTCTGCCCTGGCCTGTAGATGGGGTTACTCGCATCAGGATAGGAATGTTGTGTAATAGGATCACTCACTCACTCACTCACTCACCATCTATACCGCTTAATCCTGTATTCAGGGTCACGAGGGCCTGGAGCCTATCCCTAAGGCAGGGTACACCCTGGACAGGGTGCCAATCCATCGCAGGGCACAAACACACACACACACTCAATCATTCACACACTACGGGCAATTTGGGAACTATTGGAGTAATTTGGGGCAATTTGCCTAACCTACATGTCTTTGGACTGTGGGAGGAAACCGGAGTACCCGGAGGAAACCCACAAAGCACGGGGAGAACTCCATGCAAACTCCATGCACACAGAGACGGGAATCGAGCCTGGCCGGGGATCGAACCCGGACCCTGGCGGTGCAAGGCGACAGTGCTAACCACTACACCACCCGTGATAGGATCAATTTTATCAAATAAATACCAAAGACTGTATCTACACTGTATCTGACTCTGGCATTGAACGGAACAAGTAGACAAAAAATAACAGTTCAGACATCTAGCATTCAGCCCAGTATGGTTTAGTTGCTTTATGCCACACTTGTCCACATCCAGTACTGATTTTCTTTTCACCACGGTGAAATCTAAAATGGCCATTTATCTTTGTAATGATGTGTTATGCACTGCAACCCTACTATAATATCTCTCTCACTCACTCATGCATGAGCACCAAAGCCATTAATTGTGTGTTTTTGACCACAATTTCCAACCCTCTTTACAGAACCCTTTCCCTTAGATCTAAATACAGATGTCACTTCAGTGACCGTTTCGATTGAAACCCTGGCAGACGAGCAGGCCTACCATCATCACCGCAATAATGCATGGTCTTTCAAAGTCATTTAGACCTTGAGATCATTTAGAGATCAATCAAGACTGACTGAGCATTTTATATAGCTTTTAAATGCCATACAGAGCATAGTTAGGTGGTAGAATAGTTTTTTTTCTGTATATACAGTAAATAAAAATACATGGATACATTATAAACAGAAAATTTGTAATGTGATTATTCATAAGCAACATGACGTCATAGAATCATAACAGCAAAGGTAAAACCAATCCATTTTGTAGTGTCAGTTTTCCTATGTGTTTATCCTACATTAAAGTCCACTGTTTCTCTTCCATCTCCTCTTTTTTCTTCCAAAGAATGCTGATTTCACACTTTTGGCTATTCAGGGAATCCCCACCCCCATCTTTTATTTTTTCATATGCTTATGGCTTTTTTCCCCCCATTATGAGTATTCATTAACACAAATGGTTTATTTAACCAGATGACAGAGGCCAAAGGATCACCACAGTAAATTAAGTTTGAATGCATCAATCCAAGGCGATAAAGCACCCTGCTCCAGTTCTCCCCACTGCGATCTATTAGATGGTCCTATTTTTTAATGCCGCAATCTGCTATCTGTATGTTTCTAAATCCATGAATTTCACTTTCAGACTTTATTTGCACTCTTGGTGAGGAGCCACAGTTTCCTCAGGGCAGTCAAAGATTTTTCTTTGTACTAATATCCAGTCATTGGATGTGATTAATAAATCATCAAAAGTTGACTCGCTGTCACTAACTGCACTTTAATGGCTTTTCCAGCCCCCTCATTTGCATTTGCACATGCTCATTACTATGAATTACATTACAGATGAAATATTATTGTAGCACCATGACAGGTGAAAAGAAATTTATAGTAGGAGCAAATCATAGACAGTATTTTTCCCCCCAAGATAAGTCCAAACATCCTGAAAATTCTCTAAGAGGCAAAAAAAAAAAAAAAAAAAGACATCATCACTAAAATCACCGGGTCTAAACTATTTAACCCTTTTAATAAATAAAGATAACAAAGTTTTCACAGAGACCTGTCACTAGATACTTGATAAAGCCCTATCAAAAGATGAAGACGATATATTTTCTTTCCAAAACTGGAACAAATCTGTCCTTGACACTTATTCTTGTTTTGTGGGAGCAGACGAGCATGTGTGGTGTACTGTCTAATGTTAGAAAACCTTAGCTGTCCTGCCAGGCTGTACATATTTTTAAAATCTTTTATAACTGTAAACCTGTTTTTTTCTGACACCAGTGATGTTTATTATTATTATTACTATCACTATCATCATCTTCATCACCATTATTATTATTATTATTATTAGTAGTAGTAGTAGTAGTATAGTAGTAATAATAGTAGTAGTAATAGTATTTGTACAGGCTTAAAACAAGCATAAAATTATGTTTCAAAACTTTATTGTATAGTATTATACAACATATTCAGGCATTTCTATTTAAATGTCTTGAAAAACAACTGATGGGTTTTTATTCGATATATATATATATATATTTGGAAATATGTGATGGGACAACAGGTATGTATCACAATATTATTANTATTATATTATATTATTATTTTTCATTTCTTAATTTAGTTCCTTATTTTATTGTATTTTATTATATTACTATATTATTTTATTATTTATGTGAAGCATAAAGTGCTATACAAATAAAGATGAGTTGAGTTAAGAATATAAGTAATTAAAACGTAAAAGATTTTAATTTTTCTAATTATTATTATTATCATCATCATCATCATTCTTCTTATTATTATTAATTTTCCTGGAATCACCCTTCCTACATGTAACCAAAAAAAAAAGAATTTACTTGTTTAAATAAATGTTTTCATAACAGATATTCAGCACTGTTTCAACAGTAATTCTACACACATACTGTACATACTGTATAATATACTGTATTATAATATATGACAGGTTATAATAGATCATACCGAAGGCATAACAATCAAGACAAATCCTATAATTAGTGAACTCCCCCTATCAAAATATATTTACCTTTTTGTTTTATCTAAGAATGGAGAGACATTACTTTTGTAAAATTGTTGGTAGGTTATTTTGAACTCTCTGCTGGCCACATTGTAGAAATTATTTTAATTTAATTTATGCGTACACCTGCACTGTTTACAATTCCATTATGTGACCACAATACAATTCTAAATTTAAATCTAAAAAAAAAAAACAGAATCTAACATTTATTTTATTTTATAATATTCTTATTTTGTAATATTTTTCTTTCTTTAAAAATGTCCCAAACATCCAAAATGATTTGTACTGATGTGAAACAAAATGGGATTTTGAAAGAGCTTAATAAAAAAACAACACTGTTTAGTCACAGATCCAAAAAGCCACTGGGTTTTCTAAATATCATTAAGTGTGTTCTCCAATAAATCATCTTCCCTATTCTTTTTCTGTGTAACTAATTTTATGTTATTCTATACTGGAACATGACTATAATTTTCATTTATAAGGCAAAAACATTTCCTTTGTACAGTATTTGGCCCTAGGATCTCAATGTCTCAGTATCTGAGAAAATCCAAACATTAAAATTCACCTTTAAGTCTGTAGCCTTATGAATGCAAGCAGTGCAAAGAAAAGGATACAATCTATTATTGTTGTATTATTTGTGCTAATCTAGTTGTGCCACATACCTCAATAATTCCCTTTAATCGATTGAGCTTTTCAGCTTTTTTCAGCAGCTCTACTGTATTGACTGAATACATTTGCTACTGCAATATGGTGTTATATTAAATCTGCCTCAAGGAAACTTGGGTTTAAAATCAAGCACAGCTTTGACAACTTGATATCATGTTAATAATTGAAATTATGTAATGTAATTTATGGTAAAAAAAATTCCATATTTTTCATTTGCAACGCAAAATTGCCATTTTTAGATATGCATCCACAGTTGATAAATGGCTAGATTAAAAAAGCATCAAGAGTTCATGTAGAACATATCCTAAAAGGTTTTGTTTTGTTTGTTTTTTGAAGGAAACCCGCTTTAATATCCATGTTAAAATAGAAACTTGCATGCACTCTTCCCCTGAGTGGAGAACAGCCAGGGTGGTTTCCCAGGGAAATAGAGGGGCATTCCAGTTTGCTCATTTCCTCGACAAGTATTAACAGCAAAGTCACCACCTTGTGACACTGGCCTTGAGCCCACTCCTTCATGCTCATCATCATTTGTCCTTTCAGTCATCCCAAGTAACCGAAATAGCCCTGGTGGTCATCACATCAATCACACATGTACAGTATGTAAAAGTGGAGACGTTTTTATAGGTTTCTTAATCTATCATGACAACAAAAGCTACCAGGAATGCATGCATCAGCCTGTATAACCAGTGTTGACGTGTTGTTTTTCTGTATTAGAGCCATTAATCTCAAACATTTGTTTGACTTTTTTGTTAAAATTGGTAATTTATGGTTTAGCTCACTTACTCACTTACAAACCATGGAAAGGATCCGGCAATCGAGCAGCTGTGCCGAGTCTAACATCCAGCATCAGTTTTCACATTTGTATGGAATTTACAAGTTTAGAGAATAAATTGCTCTGCATTCTGGTCTGTCTCTGTATGCAAAGGCACCTGTAAAAGCTCCTCAGAAATCTGCGCTTCATTGTGCTGTTGCATTTCCGATAATAAGCGTTTGTCTGATGCTGGCTTCTTGTCCTCCTTGTCTCAGTGTTGTAAAGGCATCCACTTATCCTTTTCCAGGTGAAGAGAAGTTCAGATTTCAGCCTATTTCTGTTCCTACCGCAGCAATGGATGGCTTACCCAGAGGGCTCCTGAGCCAATGTCTGCTATTTCATATTTCTCGCTACTGCGACCATGCAATATAAGACGAAGTATAATTATTAATAAGCAAAAATACTGTCATATAGCCTGCAAGCTTCACACATCATGACCGACACTACTGTACTGGATGCTGCGGTTATGGCAAGGGTCTGAGTGTGCTTGTTAAAAATGCACCAATTCCTAGGAATTTTGCCAGTGATCTGTGTAAACTCCACTGAGCAGGTCAAAAACCAATGAAGCTGAAGGTGTGCATTCCGAATGCGCAATCATCCACTGCAAGTTATTCATTTAGGAAATTGTGAAATGTGTTGTGCATGCTAACACAAACAATAGATTGCGTGTCTGCTCTAACGACACAGTTAAATGTGGTGAGAAACACTGGTGTGTGTCACTGCATGCACACTTACTGTACGATACAAATACACCAATCAGCCATAGCATTAACAAATAAAAAATCTGTAATCAAAGCTACTGTAAARGTGACTCATTGAAATCTTGTAGTGTGTGTAGTTTTGT
Organism: Clarias batrachus; assembly: GCA_003987875.1. Taxonomy (NCBI): domain Eukaryota; kingdom Metazoa; phylum Chordata; class Actinopteri; order Siluriformes; family Clariidae; genus Clarias; species Clarias batrachus. Next base: position 420,124 of record QMIH01000507.1, read on the forward strand.
TTTTTAATTAGCCATGCAGTGCATGCTTGTTTGCTAATTAGCAAGCTGGGAGCTAGAATTCGTCCTGTTTCTTTTGCTACAGTTTACACACCACTTTTAAATCACATGACATTAACACAAATAATCAATTTATATACCAACGAACTGGTGAACTATTGCACTTCTCGGCCGTTCAGAAACGAACCGGAAAAGGTAGGTATAGTTTGCGAATGAATTTCTTACCGCTGATTGGACGAGACATCTGTCACTCAAAATATACAGGAAGTACTGTAGCGGCGGTAGATGTGTGTATGAATGTGCAAACATGTACTGTCCTTATTGTGGTTTCAAATATGGCGTTCTGCCAAATTTTTGCAGTTCTTGTGCAATTTTTTTTCTTTTAAAAGAGATACAGCAGTTCGCAAACTAATCTTTATACCGTGATATGTCATCAGCATATCCAAAGTCACGGCATACGAATGTCCGTCCTCAAAGTAACGTTGAATAAATTCCATTTCCTTGCTTTCTAATGAAAAATGTAATTATTTTCTTAGTTTTGCACACCGAAAAAATGGTTTTAAAATGAAGCAGAACACACAAAAAACAAAGTTAGAGACACAATTTCCTACTTCCTGTTTATCTTGAGTGACAGGTGTCTCGTCCAATCAGCGGTAAGAATTTAATTCGCAAACTATACCTACCTTTTCTGGTTCGTATCTGACTGGCTGTGAAGTGCAATACAAATTAACAAAACCCAAAACAAAATAACAAATTCAAAACCAAATTAACAA
>QMIH01000507.1:428195-522145 GCA_003987875.1 Clarias batrachus
AACACCGTATTAGTATGGTGTTCCTAATAATCCTTTAGGTGAGTATATATATATATATATATATATATGCTTGATCAAGTTGGGATAGTTAATATAAATAATGAACAATAAAATGCATGGACATTGGAGTTATAACTGATCGGTACTCAAAAAACTAACAACTACAACAAACCTATTTGAAGTATCATTTTCCTGATTTATGTAAACATCAGAATTTTTAAACTTTTTTTTGTTGATTCTCACTTTAAACTAAATTACTCTAGTAAATATGTCTGTATACATGTGTTACATTAAACCATCATCTATAGGACGTTACTATAATAATTCGACTGGAAAAGGAACACACCACAGCATGGCATTTAAATGAGTCTATTTATAAGAATAGCTTTACAAACCATTAGCAAAAAAGAAACAGACAGTTCTTTGAATAACAGCAAATGAAAGAGGACATGTACTGTATGAAGAAACATTTTCACAGTGTAACAGCTATCACATATAAAATATTCATGTCAATGAACAAATCATTGTTTGCAAAAAAATATTGTCAGGTTTTATTGAGAATTGTCACCTTATGCCAAAAACAAATAAACAAACAACTAAAAAAAAATCATAACTCATGCTAGTCATTTCATAATTTTATTGGGTAAACTGATTGTCAATGGGTATTTTAAAAAATCCTTTTCCTTTCATTAAAAAAAAGTAGCTCATAGAGGTGAGGTGTGTAAAGAATTCAATGCAAACGGAAACCTTTTGGATGGATACAATAATTAGTCCATTAATATTTGCACAGGATAAATGGTTGTGATAGAGAACTATATCTAACTATGCAATAATAATAATAATAATAATAATAATAATAATAATAACCAGCTCAAATGAAAGATTTTCATTTTCTGAAAAAAAAAGTGAACATTTCTGCTGGTGTGTTTTGTGGCGTACTGTATGTAAATATGTAACTAGTATAAAATTGACATATTTGTGTTTGTAAACTTTGCATGCATTTTATGATGCTGGTTGTGCCGAGTAGTTTGCCTATAATGTTATTTTATATTATATATAGTGTATGCATGAGACAAGCATCTGTTGTTGCTCCTTAACTTATCCAGCCCTTCATACTCTCTTAACCTCCTAAGAACCGGACTCTAATTATGGGTACATACTGTAGCATTTTACCCTCATTAGCACCTGACACCTGAACATAATGTTTTCAAACAGAAAGACGCTTAGCAAAAGTATATCCTCATATGATATGAGGATCACACAATGATATGTAAACACTGTAGTCGGGAGAAACGTTTATGTCCCCGTATGAGAACATTCAGATCTCAGTAGGTTAATAAATTAACATGTACAGTACAGTATATATATATATCTATCTATATATATCTGTACACATTTATACATATTTTTGTTCACTTTAAAGTAACAAAAACAACAAAAAAACATTTACTTTGATAACTATTTAAAAACAAATATTCCTTCACAACAATTTGATCCTTTTTTTAAGTGATGATAGCACTACAGCCACTTGGGGGAAAAAAACAAGCAAAAAATCCTCCATATACTTTGCAGACTTTCCTTCAAAAGCTTTTAAGTGCATCTGTTACACCTAAACTATTTGATGCAGGAGCTTTGGTAAAAGACTATCAAAACACTCCTGGTATCTTCAAATTAAGGGCATTTAATTAACCCCAAACGACTACTGAAAGATGAACATCAATCACAAAGTGTTTGTTCATCTAAATTCCATCTGAGCTCGTTTCAGATGAAACTCAGCACCTGTGCATGTAGATGATTAGTCACACCCCTACCAGAAATAGCTCTCAATGCTGTCTGGGGTTTGACACCTGAATGCAATTAATCAAGACGTTAGATCTTTAGGTTACAAAAGGTATTGTGATAAGAGACATCTGATGACTTTTTTTTCCACAAATATTGCACAATGATTCTATTCATATGTTTCTACTATATAGATCTCTTAGGAGCAATGAGGTGCAGTTTTATTTTTATTTCAAGAAATTAGATTGTTCAAATATTATTCTTATATCTTCTATTTGGAGAAATTACATTCTCTATTAAAAAGTGTACCAAATTGTTTTGGAAAATAATTATTTTGTTCTTTCTGAATTTACTGACAAACTCACATGTAAGATAAAATGTACCTAAAGAACTTTGGCGCCCAAGATGTGTGTATTGTATGTGTGTGTGTGTGTGTGTCTGTGTGTGTGTGTGTGTGTGTACGTGTAACACTGTGTGCTTCTTTCCGCCACTGATGATAAAGAACAAAATCTTTAAATTGCAATCTGAGCTCAACATGATCAAAGTGACATGATTGGTGATATTTTGTCAGGAAGCTTCAAATGTTCAGTCATATTAGAGATGTAACATGCTGGCATCAACAAGTGCATTACATAAATATCAAAGGATTTGAGAAATACATTCCAGCACCATGCATTAAAGCTGTGTATAGCCAGAAATGTAAAAATCATAATCAATGCATGTTCTCCAGTTGTATCATGCAATCTTGGTCCTAAAAGATCACTTTCAAACTGCAGTGAATTGCATTGCTAAATTAATGAAAATGGAAAACTTATTCATATTATATTCATATTTCAAACTTTTTTTTTTTTTTTACGGTGGACATGAAGCACAACACAAAATAATAAAAACAAAAAACAAAATATCAAATCCAAAAACAAAATAAAACTGAAAACAAAATAAATCCAAAAACGACCCAATAGCAAATCCAAAAAATATATAACAAAACAAAACAAAATAGACAAACGCGAAAAAGGTAGGTATATGTTTCTAATTAAATTCTTGTCACTGATCGGATGAGAAATTGGATACTCAAGAAAAATAAGAAGTACTGTAACCCCCTGGCATTTAAATGTCAGTGAGACTGCAGTACTTCCTGTATATCTTGAGTGACAGATGTCTCGTCCAATCAGTGGTAAAAATCAACAAGCCAGAAAAAGTCAGTGCAGTTTGCGACTAAATTTGAACTAAATTGCCTAAATGAAAATTTTAATTCGCAAACTATACTTAGCTTATCTGGTTTGCCTAAATTGTTGTTGTGTTTTCTCATTTATCGTCTTGTTTCTGTTTTTGTTATTTGGTTATTTTGTTTTGCACATCTTTGCCACAATACTATAGTTTTTGACCAGCTTCACTGCCTTTAGTATGCATCATTCCTGAGTTTCATTTTCTCATAGAGATCTGAACTCAATGTGGTTATTAGATTGTTGTTGTTAGTCTTTTGGCTGCTTCCGTTAAGGGAACGCCCCATGAACCGTCTGATCTGCACAGGTTTTTTACGCCGGATCCCCTTCCTAGTTCAACCCTCCCATTTTACCCAGGCTTGGGACCGACACCGCATCCAGTGGCTGGGGTTTGGACTTTGGGTAGAAATTAAACCTTGGCCTTCCGCATGGCAGACGAGAAACCCACGGCTGAGCAAATCAGGTCCAAAGTTTAATTTCATTTACACTTGCTCAGACATCTATTACAACAATTACTATTTAAATAAAAAGCTGATTTAATTATTCATCCAGAGCTGTTAATATAGTTCAAATGTGAAAAATGTATTGAGGTAAAAGGGTTTAACCAACCTTAAATAAAATTTTAAAAAACTATACCTATATCCAATTTAGATCACAATATCATGTCCAATATCGGTCAGTCTGAAAGTCTGACATTTAGATAGTCGTCCGATTTATTTAACAGAAATGGCAAAAACTGTAGGCGTTGGATAAATGTCGAAGAAAACTTTAGCTTTATAATACAATATGTACTTTAAACAAGCATCATGATTTGCTGGCAGTATGTACACCGTGATAAACCAACACCATGTTTAGCTATAAACATTTACATGGTAAATATCAGGTCCAGTATCCTGACAGAATTCACAAAGAAATTTGACCCGTCAAGAGTGTTTCAAACTCTCCAAATACAATAATGTATACAAAGCACATATACAGGCTAAACGTCACTCTTTAAATGAAAAGAAATACAATTGCAAGTCGGGAAATCAACAACACTAAACTGTGAAAAATCTTAAATATATTGGAGTGAATGTCATTATATTTAACAATACAGGGTCATTAACTCACAGGATGCTGGACGAGTTCTATGTGCATCTTTGAGGAACATATAAATGACATGCCTTCCTAATAACCTTACGTCTCCCTTTCAATGCAGATGGAGAAGCTTTTTTTTTTTTGCAACAAAGTGCCCCTTAAACATACAAATAAAAAAGCTTCTTTTTTTTTTTAAACCACGCACTCATTCAGACATTCATTTTTGTGTTTTTAGAATGCATTTGCACTCTGTGCTTATACGTCTTTTTAGCAGCGTCTTTTTAAAGCTTCTAAAGCATTAAACGCGACTAAAAGTATTCTTTCTCTCTTGTGATACAGACAGTAAAAAACACAGCTGCTACAAACAGGAAAGGCAGAAGTATCACAACACAGACGTAATGATTTATAGCTTTAAAAAAAAAAAAAAAAAACCTTGCCACATACTTTGACACTTTAAATTCAACCTGATGAGTTTATGTACAGGAATCCAGACCATAGGCACAGAGGAACTTTTCCACATTTTGTAAGACATTTACCAAGTCGCCCATATCCACTGGAGGATCATCTTAGTCTTTTACTTCCCAAAAATGAATGGCCTCATGACATCCAGCAAGCTGACACACACCCTTTGGTTTCGCTGAAGCGACGTTGTTTGTGAGTATAGGTCCAAAAAGTTTTAGGACGGATTAGCAGTAAAAATCTGTCACATTCTTCAGGAATGCCACCTCAGTGTTTTGTCTGTTTTAAGCAGCACAACTGTAGATAAAACATATATACATATACTGTACAGTACAATTCAAAAATTTGGAATTAATACTTTCAGTAATATAGCTTCATAACGTTTAATGTATTTGTAGAAAACCAAAAATAAAAGCATAGATATGTCCATAATTATGTACAGCACTGTAGATTGCTCCAAAATGTCTGAAGAAACATGTACTGAGAATGTTCTAGCAAAATTCTGCAGAATACATATTTAGATGTAAATATAGATGTAAATGTGTGATAATAAAACATGGGAATTTACATGGACCCTAATATTACACTAATATTGGCCCAATCGTAATAAAAATGCACCACTTCTGATCTGATCAGAATGACCTTCGAATCGGAATAAGAGGGGTAGTGTACAGTAAATCTTTCATCAATTCTTTGGATGACTTTTAATCATGTACTGTAGATACTTGATCTGGTTGTTTCACTCTTGGAAATGAATAAATATAAACTTTTTCATGTTTACTCCATGTAAAAGTAACATTAGGCGAGTTTCCAGGAAGGGAATTTTGCTTCCATTTTCCAACGACTCTCTCCCATCAGTCTTTACTTTCATCCCCTCGCTCTTGGGCTGAGGAAGGAGCACTGATTGGCTTACATTTCACAAGTAATGAAGCATTCAACTGATCAGAAATAAAAGTGAATTCTCGTAACCAAACACAACACAGAAGGCAGAATTTGTCTGAAAAGATGAGAAGCCTGACATAGCCTCAAAGTTGGAGGAAAAAGAAAAAAAAAAAGACTACTTATTTGTATTCTGTCCAGCAGAATAAAGGCTTCACAGCAGGCAGAACCATTTTGCACATGACAAAAAAAAGCTAGATTCAGGTTAATTGCTTTGTGCATGTAAACGTTATTGAATCTTACTGGATCAGCATCCATGCAGACAGTTATGTTGGAATCTCTTTTCAGAAATATTTCAATCAGAGTAAAGAAATATTGGCCATGTACCGTAAATATACTGTAGCTACGGATGGCATGGAATGACGTGGCATGACATTAAATGAAGGTAATATTAGCACCCTGAAGCTGATCATTTTCCGCTGAATACTATGCCCCAAAGTGTTTTATCCCTTAAATATTACACCAGTGCTGACACGGAGGCTTAGATGTTAGCACTCTCACCTCGCACCTCCAGGGTCTGGGTTTGCTAACTGCCTTAGGATCTGTGTGCATGAAGTGTACATGGTTTCCCCTTGCTGGGTGGGTTTAATCCGGGTACTCTGCTTTCCTCCCATAGTCTAAAGACATGCAGATTAGGCTAACTGGTGTTTCCAAATTGCCTGTAACATGCCTGTAAATAAGCATGCAAGTGTATGTGTGTGCCCTGCGATGTACCCCAACTCGTACCCTAAGTCGTCTGGGATAGGCCCCCTATGACCCTTTATCCAGGATAAAGCTGGATAGATGATGAGACGATACTACACCAGTTTCCTAACAAGTACAATAATTTGTTTATTGACGAATAACATGTCTGTGTATGGTTATACTGAGTGTTGTGGAATGTGAAAAAACTTGGCTCCTGTTATGACTTGTATTATAGCAGCTATAAAGATTCAGTCACCGATCAGCCCCTCTTTCTTTAAGTTACTAAGACAAAATACAACACAGCTTGTCATGCTACAAAGAAGCTTGAAAGCTTGTTAAATAAACATCTCTTTATAGAAATGACTATATCAATGATAATGTTTTCCTTTGTTAAATTACAAGATAAATTTAGCTGTTTATTATTACATTAAATTCTGTGGAATGCCGTGCCATGTGCACTATAGAACTGATAATGATTATATATCGTTAAAGTTGGTGTAATAATGTAATCCCGTGAGTTGAATTATAGCCAGCTCTACTGTAAAGGCTGCTCTTATAGAAACTTAATCAACACCTTTCGACCAAACCAGTTTTAAGAATTCAGAAACACTGTCATATAAATACCTTCTGTATATGTTTTAGCATTTAATAACACTGTATTTTCCTAAAACATTTTAAATACTATATAAACCTCTAAAAATACTTCTCTGTGTTTAATAAATGATATATGTTTAAGTAAGTAAAATAATATACAGTTTTTTGAATATATAACAGATGATTCCAAACTTTTGAACGGTAGTGTACACTTCGACACGTCTCGCCGAGACAGCGCTGCCAACTCACATGTACTGGGTGTCAAGTTGTTGCCCTGAGATGGAAGAATCTGCAAGGACCGTACATGTGATCTCCTAGTAATAGACTCTCCACTTTTCTTTTCTTTAGTTTCCTTTTTTTCTTTAAAAAAAAAAAAAGTTTCTTTGTGTATTTCTCTGATGATTTGTGCCTCAGATGTGGGTGTGTTTGACCTTGAGAACCACACGTTCACGCTGAGTCATCGACTTGCCTGCCATTTAAGTGTTCGCTGTTGTTGTCGTAGTGAAACATGAAAGCAGGCACCTCTGTGAGGGATGTAGTGGTGTATGAAGTAGAGCGCATGGACCAGTGTTCTCGGCGTCGCTGTCCCCACTGCACCTTGTACTGTGTCCAATGCCTCTTCAGAGTAGCCTGGACCTGACAAGAGGAGGTCAGAGAGGTCATTTAGTATAAGGATTGGAGTGTGAAAAGGAGAAGGCGGTGAAATCTAATATGATTTTATTGGTTTATATTTCACCCAACAATCTAAAAAACACAACACCTACATTTAGAACAATATATTAGGTTTGTAAGTATGGACTGTCCTTTTTTCTACATGTATGTTTAGGGTCATGACCTAGTTGAAAGTTCCATCTTAGGTCAATTCTTTTTTTATATAAAATATACATGAGGTACACAAATGGTTAAACATCTTTTGAACAATGTCTAACAAAGGACAATACCTAGTACTCCAAATACACATGGCACAGTTCTGCAGAGATGCGCTACAGTTGTGTCCTCTGGAAACATCAGAAACATCCTCACAAAAGACTCCATTATTCTGTGTCAGTGCACCGTTTGTCCTCTTAAGAGAGTATTTATTACTTGTCCAGTAGTTTAAAATAGTGTACAGTCTCTCATTGATGCATTTTAGAGTTAGCTGTCGACAATGCATGAGCTAATAATCCATTTTCCAGAMACAGAAATAATACACATTATATAAAACAAGACTTAGATGAGGGCTCCTAATTCACTGCATTCTTATCCCCAACAGTAAATACATGCTGTGCATTCAAGCGTGACCTCTAAAATCACACTATAGTCGACATTGTCCCTCTTGTACATGGGCAAACTTTAAATCTGCAAAATTTCTTTAGGCTGGTCAGGTAGTACCTGTCAATATTCAGTGCTCTGTTCATGCAAACTGCCACCTTGCTGACCAGACAGAATTGAACTGAGGTTAACTGAAAGCATACTGTATGATAATGCTCAGTGAAAGAAGGGATTTGATCTTTTGATGATGTCATTCTTATTCTTGAGAGCTAAATAGACCTGCCAAGGACAAGGGACAAGTTCAGTAGCTTGTTGTACAAAACAAGGTTCCAAAGTTAAAATTAGCTAATTAATGACAAAAAATATCACAGGGACTTGTTTTATTTAATAAAATTATACAAAATAATTTTCTTTCAAAACACATTTGTCAAATTCATTGACGCCCTAAAACGTTTTAAATGCAGGTACATTAACCATAAAAAACGCACATTTATTGAGGTCTTATTGATGCATTTGATCTAATATCAGTTTTAAACATCCGTGAAAAACAAGAATCACAAGGAAAAGCTCTCATGTCATTTAAAGCACATGGCACAAAATGTCTTACATAATGGTAATTTCGRAATTTTTAATTTTAAATTTGGCACAACAATGACCATAGTGATATATCACTGATGGCTCACTGTGAGGCTTTTTTGTAGCTGCTGCCTGCTGTTGTCACGAGTTCTGCAGTATTATTTGGCTCAAGATATTTGGCCCAAAAAGAAGTTCAGACTAAAGTACAAACATATAGAACATCCAAGTCAAGAGGGAAATATTACCCTAGTAAAAAAAAAAACTTGATGGTGCCTACAGTGCATAGATAATAAAGCATCATGAAATGTTCTGTATGGCAGATTGCCATTTTAAACAAAACTGTAGTAAAACACAGGTTTTACTTTATCTCTATCTAAACTTTAAAAAAGGTAATAGATCTCCCATACAGAGCATTTCAAGATGCTTTAATATACAGTAGATTAATTATAGAGGCAGTGTTTCTATTTATTTTAAATTATATGTTTAAAATAATTATACTGTACACTATGCTTACATTGATGTTCAAAAGTGAGTACCTCCCTCTGTTACTTCTATGTTTTACATAATGCAAATCATCTGATCACAGCGGATCTCAACATATAACTTTTTTTTTCACTGTGCAATTATTTATTTAACAAAAATACCACAAAGAAACAGATTTAAGATTGTGAGTTGCTCCCAAGTGCTTCTAAATCATCAGCCTTTTAATAATTGATCATCAGCAGGTTTGCAGACCTTTATAAAGAAGTTCTGGTACTTTTCTGGTCTGGAGCATTCAGGCATGTGTTAATACAATGCCAAGAGGGAAACAGATAAGCAATAGTCAATCTGGAAAGGGTTATAAAAACATTTCCAAGTAATTTGGAGTTCAACATTCTACAGTGAGAAAGATTAATCAGGCCACAACTAAGCATGTTAAATGTTAAAGTAGATAGCACAATTAGAAGAAGACTAAACAATTCCGGTTTGTTTGAAAGGGTTGCCAGGAGAAAGCACCTTCTGTTTAAAAAGAACACAACTTTTACGTTTTCAGAAAACTGCATCTGCACCACACTTCTTCACAATGTCTTATAGATAAATTTGGTCAAAGTGGACTTGTTTGGCCTTACTGTCCAGTATTTCAACAGAAACACCTCACACCCCCTGTCAAGCATGGCAATGGAGAGGTGATGATTTGGGTTTTATTTTGCTGCCACATGACCTGAGCACCTTGCAGTCATTGATTTGATCATGACCTCATCTGTATACCAGAATATTATAAAGGCAAATGTGCGTTTGAGCTGCCTGATAGCTAAAACTTAGAAATTGGGTTATGTAACAGGATAATGAATGCCTACCAGTACATGTACATCAGAATGGCTGAACAATAAAGTTTTTGGAATATCCTAGTCATGTCATGAATATCAGAGCCGTGTAAAACCTCTATGAACTGAAGCAATGGCATAAAGAAGAATGGGGTAAAATTCCTCAACAACAATGTGAGAGACTGATACAGGAAACAATTACAGTGGAACCTTGGATTACGAGCATAATTCGTTCCGGAAGCGGCTCGTATTCCAAAACACTCGTAAACCAAATCAAATCTTCCCATAATAAATAATGAAAACTCAAATAATTCATTCCACAGCCCAAAAAAAATAAATACAGAAAAATAATTAATACTTTATATAAAGTAAAAACAAAAACAAATTAACCTGCACTTTACCTTTAAAAAAAAGTTAAAATAAATCCCAACACATAAGTGTTTCTGTTTGTGTGCGCAGGCGCCGCATATTTGTGTGTGTGTGTGTGTGTGTGTGTGTGTGTGTGTGTGGAATTAGCCCCTTCCCTCGCCTCGTCTTACACAGTAAAACTCCTCCTCCCTTCCCCCACCTCGCTTTTTATGTTTCACAGCAAACACACACACAACGGAAACACTATTTTAACGAGAAAAAAAGAAATCTCTCTAATGACACTCATGTGAGCGCAGACTAACAGAATCACTGCTGTAAATAGAGCAGTGTGTGTTTGTATGTGTGAAGCCGAGGAGGGCGGGTGTAAAGGCGAGAGAGTGTGTGTGTGTGTCGGTGTCAAAAATCTCAGCACTCGTAAACCAAGACATGCTCATTTTTCAAGTCAAAATTGATTAAAAATCTTGTGGAATACTCATAAACTGAGTTACTCGCAATCCGAGGTGTACTTCAAGTTATTGCTGCTGAAGGTGGAGCAACGAGCTCTTGAATCATGGGGGTACTTAGTTTTGCCCACATGTTCTTTCTTTCTAGCTTTATTTTATTAAATAATAAAGTTATAGGTTGTTGTTCATCTGAATTTGTATTTGCCTCATACTGTAAGATGATTATGTTTTACATGTTTATTATTTTAAACAAAAACACAAAAATAAAAGTGTGGATAATTTTGAACATGACAGTTTTATAGAATTACAAATACAATTTTAATTTTTTTTATGAAGGGTACCAATGATTGACAATGTGGGGACTTTTATTTTTGAAGGCAACTTTTGTTTCAAAAGTGAAAAGAAATTTAGCTTTTGGTTTCTGAGGTAAAATTCTTACCGTCTGAAGCATAGCGCATAGCATTACTTAGCTGCATTAGTAATTATGGTAGTATGGGGTTCTTACAAGGATAGGATGAATCCGTGTGTGAGTGTGTGTGTATATGTATTTCAAACTGAGAAAACCGGGGAGAAAAATAACAGGGTTATAATGCTTTCATAGTTTCCCAGAGGTGCTTGCCTCACCGAAAACACTCGTTAGCTTCAAGCATCAGTAAAACTGTCTAATGTGGCAGATTTTTTTCATTTGTCATTCTGTCAGCACGACAGGAAAAAGTGACCTTAGGGATGTATGAGCCAGTGTGTTGGCTAAAAAGGGGTAAACTGAGGAATTCACCCAGGAACATAAAGATGACATGAAAAAATAAAATGCTACAAGCATCAACACATTGCAAAATGAAAATACTAGACCAACTACTTAAGAGTAATTTTTCTTGGTGTTCTTGCTTAAATAGAAATTTTATACAACAATTATGTGTAAATAACGTGAGGACAGTGCGCCTTTCTGCACAATGCCAGAGAAACAGATTTACGCTGTAATTTTAAAAAGGCACTTTAATAAATAGAAAATCTCTGTATAACAGATGAGATCTAATGTGGTCAGCTGCTACTGCTGATGTGTTTTCTTTCTGAATGAAAAATGGAAAGATGTATTTATTACTATACATATAATCCTACATTGGATATTACAGGTAAAAAAAACTGCTTTTCTTGTTCTAGCATAAAAGATCCTGTCATAAGCATAAACAAATGTTTGTTTACCTTTTTTTTAATAATGTAACTGTCTTAGAATGTCTGAAATTCACTGTTTTTCTATGTTACTTATTCCATTCTAAAGGAAAAGTTTGAAAATAATCAACAATTTCCAGCCAATCTCAAGATCTGTTAAGTATTTCAATATAAATATTTAGTCCATTTTCAAGTTCATCACAATGAAATTAAGGTTAAGACTTTTTAAAAAATGTTTTTTATGATATCATAATAATATATATTATATTAATATATTAAGTGAGCATCTTCACAAAACGATTTTCAAGTGTCACATGAAAAGCAAATGGCTTCGGTTTTCATGGAGTGACCCATAGCTCATACAGTACATATACAGTACAGTACATTCAGTCATTCATTCATATTCAGTAAGTGCCCTATTTTGGTCAAAGTCATGATGGATCCTGAAGGTGGGTGTGAGGTGGATACACACCTTACGTATATGTGATGGCAAATTCAGCCCAGGGCACCACACACACACACACACACACACCTTTATACTGTAAAATCATTCGCACCTTGGTTCTTGATTTAATGTAGTCAAATCACTTCCAAACGTGACAGCACATACAGTAACCCGAGTTCAAAACTGAAACTAGGACCCTGTTAAGGTGAAGCAAAAATGCTTCCTGCTGTGACTGATTATTATTTGGATTTATTTTTAAGCAAAAATTTAAGAAGGAACAATATCCACGTCATATTTAATCAGTCCTTTAAGGGTATATTGATTAGACATTTCTATTCATTTTTTCTCTTTGTAGGTACAACACTATCAAAAAAGTAAAAAAAAAAAGAAGAATAAATCTCTTTGTAAGTAACTAGCAGCTTTCTGTGCAAAAACATCATCATTAATTCACTCAAGATATACAGTACTACCAGTGTGGGGTGTTTCCTTAATGCTTACCTCTCCATTGAAGAAGCAGAATATAGTTGCCACCAGCAAGCCCTTAAGAATGAAAACAGTGAAAGCAAGTAATTAAAGTTGTTTTCACTATTTACACAATTCACCAAACCAGACAATAAAACACAGGCCAGTATATTTATCTCATTTACCTGGTAATGCAGTAATATGTGCATGATATAGTCATATACTTCTCCGGCCAAGCGGTTTTCTGGCCTCCACGGAAATATGACAAATTGGATTCCTAGCAAGGGCACAAGAATGAGAGTGGCTCGTACTGCTTTCATGTACATGTTGGACTCTGCGCGATGAGTATCCTTTAGCTTCAGCACCAAAACCCTCACAATGTTCAGCAGAAAGAACAGGTTCACCTGTGATGGGGAATGGTGACACAAAGTTCATTTACAATCACTGATTAAAGGAAGATTCCTAATGATAAACTCGGGTTATTTGAATTTACACAGAATGGCTGTACAGATTCACCTGCTGTGAATAACATCACGACAGCAACAAATTAAATTCTAATACAATTTTAATGAAAGTGCAGTGAGTTATAAACCTGAAGAAATGAGTTTAGCATAAAGAAAAAAAAGTAACCTCAATAATCACTGGCATTGTTCATTAAAAAGAATAAAAGGATATTTTACTCTTAAGTGAGGATGCTATAAAGTGTTCATTTAACACAATGTTATTTCGGATATAATAGATATTCTTAAGTAGTACCCTTTTGTGTGAAACAGAAAATTATTGGCATCTCAATTATTAATATGTCGTGGAGACTCCACTGGAGAGAATTACAGCACTGATTCTTGCTTTAATGTCTAACAACATTGCAGACACTTAGAGATGACCTTGATCTCTCCATGCAAATTATCTCTTCATGCGTTAATGCATCATTTCCATGTTGATTTAAAATGCTTGTTGAAATAAATATCCATCTACAGCCAAATCTCAAGTACCTGACCAGGCAACCAGGTTCTGGGCTAAACTAKTCAAATAGCAGAATTCATGCTGTAATCAATCCTGAACCACAAGACAGAAAAGGAAAATGATTCATCAAGATTAGTTTTTTCCCTATTTATATAATAAATGGGACAATACTGAAGAATGTTTCACCCACATACAGTAGAGACATTTTTTGGTATAGATTCAGTAGCAATAAAAAAATKAAATATGAAGAAACTGAAATGGTATTAAAGGTGAAGACTCACTATTAAAGCTGCCACAATGGGTCCATGAACCACATACAGCAGATGGGTCTCAACACTCATCCAGCAACTGGTGAAAAAAGATGATAAAATCTGCATCACAATAAAGCGTACTGTCTATATGTGATAATACTGTAGATCAGAACTTCATCTTTAATTGATCTGTATATCTAGATGGGTAGAACAACTTAAAACATTGATTTTGTTTAAACCAACCTTTTTTTTCAGAACTAATATGATGGACAGGTTTGTCTTGTGCCCCAGATGTGCCCTGTTAGGCTGATTGTTTAAATAAGTAATACTGTAGCTCTGGACAAATACTATTGATTCAAGCTCTGGGCTTTATCTGTGACTCTCTTTGTTGTTAAACCATAATGAAGACTATAAACCTGTCTACAGGATGAAAGCAAGTCTTTTGGCCCTTTAGAAAGAGGCAAAGAATTCCCTTTGCAATGTCCTGAAAAAAATAATTGGTCAAACACGATAGAGGTATTGTCATCACTTGGATTTGCATGACTGCTTCTTGAATGGGATCACTATTCTTTATTTATTCTTTATCTACTATATCTAAATTATTCTTCACTTGACTTGACTGCAGTGGCTCGATAGTTCAGGACTGAAATTTCCTACAAGTCTACCTGAGCCGCCAATAACTAACTGGACTCCATATCAACTGTTATACTGAACTGCCAGCCGCCTAACACACAGTATGAATGCAGATCAATTCTCGCTGTCTGTTTCACCCAAATGAGGATGGGTTCCCTGTTGAGTCCGGTTCCCCTCAAGGTTTCCTATTGCCATCTCACTGAGTTTTCCTTGCCACTGTCGCCCCTGGCTTGCTCATCAGGGACCAACTGATCATTTTTAATTATACACGTTCACATTTCATATAAACTTCCATAGTTGCTTTGGTTGTGTAAAGCTGCTTTGCGACAATGACAAATGTTATACAAATAAAATTTAATTGATGATGCAGCTCACAACCATAACAGCACAATGAATTCAAAGTCTAGAGAAACATTCTGTCTGCCAGAAGGTCTGTTTGAAGGTTTTAGACTGTCCAGGTCAATCACCAGATCTTAACCCAATTTATTATATATTAACCTATAAGTACAGTAGAAGGCTGAAGAGAGAGAAGTTTGCTAAAATAACCAACACCTGAAAGTGTGAAGGTGTGATTCATGCCTGGAAAATCTTCACAGTTTGGTGACGTCAATGGATCACAGAATTTATGCAGTTATTGTAAGCAAGGGATGTATCCAAATATTAAATATTATTTACTTTAATAATAACTGTTTCAATATCGGTTAGCCCCAAAATAATCATCTGCCACCAAAGATGCCATGTTGTAACTTGTTTAGCACATTTACAGTATGTGTAAATACGAAAGCTGAAATTTTTAATATTGCTTTTTTTGCCCTGAAACCTAAAAAAAAAAAAATCTAACACTAAACCTCAATAATGGTGACAAACTCCCTCGCCTACAGGACATCTTCCATACTCAATGTCTGAGGATGGCTCATAAATCATCACAGACCGCAATCATCCACTATGCAGACATGAAAGACCTTTACTGTTTACATCAGACAGATGGTACCACAGCATTCAGTCCATAACCASSAGACCAAAGAACAGCTTCTACTTGCAGCCCATCAGGATCCTGAATAAACTATAATCCAGTCATCACTTATTAACACTTCTTACACCCTAACCGTACCGGCACTCATGGGCTTTTTCTTCATGTTGCTGTAACTTGTTTATACTGCAATACTTCTAAGGGCACTACACACACTTTACTGCCATCAATGACTGTTCCTGTGTTCAATGTACAATAAATATGATCAGTATTTCAATATATTTTCACAAGGAGATAAATCTAACAATGTGCACCTCAAATGTACACTTATCACTTCCTTTTTGTTTTGCACATGACACTTAAAACTAAAAAGTTAAATGCACTCAGTGTATGGCATAAACAAAAGAATCGCTCCAATGATTTCAGATGGGAGTGTATTTGCCCCTTGAGTTTGGAATCTAATATTTATAGCACAAGGGGGGGAATAAACATTACTCACTTGTCATCAAAATATTTTTTTCTCGCCACTGCATGGATGGAGGCAGGCACCAGGGGAAAACCTTAAAAAAGACGTGTATACAGTACAAGAGAGAATATCGAAAAAATAGGTTAATTTCTTACGAACACAAAGAGCACTCGATGTGGTTAATAACATCATTCCTCTCCATAATATGTACTACAGCTGGACAGACTTATTATCATAAGTAGTAGACCTATAATGTACAGTAGATGATGTGAAGAATAGATGGATAAAATTACACGCAAATTACTTGTGTGCCAATAGCACAACAAAAATTTATTACAGTATGAATAATTCATTATCTATAATACACAATCCATAAATGATGGCATAAATGTATTAATATATTTAATTTTTTGTAATGTTGAATGGTACATCCTTAGTACATCCACATACATTAACATCCTAGGTAGCAATTAATTCTGGTTTTAATTAAGTCATAACATCTTATTTAAAAAATTTTAATTATTAGGATGATTTGCGGGTCCTTTAGGGTTCTGGGTGGGACACAAATCTGGGCGTTCTGCATGGCTGGCTACTAGTCTACCATTGAGCAACACATGCCCCGAAGACCTAACGTGTTTGCAGATAATGTTGGTAAATCGAGATTATAATGTAAGTTTGAGAACTTTTATCATCCTTTGCCAAGCTTGTACTGTATGTGCGGACCAAGTGTCCGCTGTGGCGACCCATTGCCGGGAGCAGCCAAAAGACCAACTAACATATGACTCAAATGCTGTTAAAGAATAATCTTCATTGTTCCCATAAATCTAGGACTCAGACCATTCATAAAAAAGAGATTCTTCAGATAATCCAGATCTATAATTACAGTACCTGAACTATATAAAATCTTTAAATTGTTCTTTATTCATAACTATAATGTCCACATTATCAATGGTGACACGATCTCCGGGCGCATCTATGCACTTGCTTTTTCCAAAAAGTCATAATAACAATGCAAGTGGCAACTCAATTGATAAACCACAATGATTTAAGCCCAATGGCTTGAGATGGCACATTCATAAATGCACAATGTGCCCTGCCTATAAATTAGCTAATTTATCAGGTTTGCAGAATGGTCCAGTGTTCTCTTGGTAAGCTACACAAAACGGACCATTCATAAAAATAAATTACACTGCAATGTCCGACACAACCTCAAGGTCATTGTGGTTGATTTAGTTTTCCTGTTTATTAACCAAAGTTTATTACCTATTGCAATGCTGGGCCATTAAATGAAAAAAATCTTGGTAATAAAAACATGTCAACAACATTACTTCATCATTACAAATACGTAGCAATTCACTCACTCTCTCACTATACCGCTTATCAGTATTGGTCGTGGCAAGCCTGGAGCCTATCCAAGGAGACTCACGGCATGAGGCAGGACACACCCTAGACGAGGTGCCAATCCATCAGAAGGATACACAAGCACACACACCTTCTCTCACACTATTGTGAATTTGGACATGCCAATCAGCCTACACTGCATGCAAGTGGAATTTGTGAGGAAACCAGAGCACTTGTAGGAAACCCACCACGCAAAAACTCCATGCATGAAGACCCGAGGATCAAACCCTTGACCCTGGAGATGTGAGTACCGCTGGTCTGGGAAACCCCATCATGCCATTGTGGTAAACAGGGTTTGTATGGGATAGGTGACTAATACTGACTTGTCAGCCAAGCCATGGCAGTGGAAGAAAACAATAAGGAAGAAGGAAATCTAAATCATTGTTAATCTGACACACTTTACACTGGATGACTCCAACTCTAGGATCAATTGCACATTATTTAAAACTATTATGTGCGGGGAAAAGTATTATAAAACACTTTTATTGTATTGTAGCATAGTGGCTCAATGGCTAGCACTAATGACTTGCACTTCCACTGTTGGAGGTTGAATCTTACCTCTCCATTTCCTCCCTGTTCTTGGTTTGTTTTCTCCAGCTACTCTAGTTTTACTCCCACAGTCCAAAGACGTGTGGTATAAGCTAACTGGTGGTTCCAAATTGTCCATAGTGTACGATTGATATGAATGTGTGTGTGCTTGTGCACTGCTATGGGTGTCTCCCACGCTGTGCCCTGAGCTTCCTGGGACAGGCTCCAGGCCTCCCACTGCCCTACACAGGATAAGTGGTATGGATGATGGATGTAATAAAACGTTACCATTTTCTGTTCACTTTCTATTAATTGAAATTCATCATTTATTTAAAAATTTAATTTTTTTTTTTTGCTCCTTTTCAAAATTGACCCTCATACCTCAGACTTTTTCTTTGTCTTTTAAAGCTAAACAAAATTTTTTAGTACAATCATCACAGATGCTGATGTAGACATAACATCATCCATTATATCATGAAGGGTCACTGCGGTAAAAAGGCAGCACTGTGTTCACGGACAATAACGTCCATGTTATGGAATTATCCATTTCAGATCAATGCACAAGACTGTCCAAATGAGCATGTGTTAACTGAAGTGAGGTTTAAAAAAATGTCAGTTTTTGCTTTGACTACAGAAAACATACTTAATCAACTGCTTTTTTAAAAAGCAGTGAAAATTAATGCTTGTGTTACAGAGTAATGGGTCTGTTGCAGACGTCGAATTTTATCTAGAAAATGTGGTCCGTACTGCGACTCACCCCAGCCCAGAAGATAATACCAGTGAAGGTGCTGCTCCTCGGCGAAAACCGCCACTACGATAAGGGTGTGCAGATAGATGCCCTCACACAACATCCAAAAATAGTTACAGCCCACTATGTACATGTTGAAAAACTGAAGCACCTTACAACCAACCTACAACAGCACAGAGAAGAAAAAGAAGAATTTAAAGTGTTTACATTTACAAAACAATCCACCTTATAAATCACTGTGGGCTTCATCGTTTCTGACGGCTTTCATTTCTTATTTTGGAACTTCTCATCCATTTAGAGGAGTTATGTTGAACAAAGCACTCTGTTCGAAAAACTAATGAAACTAATGTCAGCTGCATGATATTCACACAAGCACTTGTATTTGTTCACTTGTAACTGCTGCCAAACAGCTGCCTAGTCACCAAGATGCTAATGCAGTCTCTTTTATTAACATTTCCATTTCATTTTGTTGTATTCAGCAGAACATAGCAAAAACTTTAACCTGTGATTAATTCTGATCATTCAGCAAAATTATTCGCCAGGCATCCTTGTACTAAGGCGTCTGCCTTATGCTCTCGAATTTGAATCCGATCCAGTGTGACCCCAGGATTATAAAAACTCAAAGGACAATCGTCAAAGTTTCATATGGTGTCCGCTAGAGTGGGAGAGTTGCTTGGCATGCTCAAAAGGTTTAAATGTAGTCATCAACTAAAAACATCATTGCATCTAAAGATCGACTTTGCAGATCAACATTACTGTATTACATTACTGTATATAGCCAAAATTTGGCTATATACAGTAATGTTGATATTGACAGCTTTTATTTGTTTCTACTGAAGCAGTGGGTAAAAACCACTCACTCATGCAGTGGAGAAAATCCACAACTATAGATATAGTGTGTGACCTAATAGCTACTTTGAGGTCTAGGCAATTCCTATGTAAATCTTAACATTTCATAGCTAATAAATAGCTTTTTATGGTGATTTAAGGCATGCGAGTCAAGTTGAGAATTTGGGAAAGGTCCCTTAACTACACTCCCTTTTCACATCTAATATATAGTATAGTAGAAACTTTCACCATGTTAAGAGTTTTCCAAGGCCATTACTCACATGATTATTATTATTATTATTTTTGGACACTTATCTTTACAGTGCCTTGCAAAAGTATTCATACTCTTTGAACTTTTGTCATGTTATGACCAAAAATATACTGTAAATATATTTTATCAAGATTTTTATGTGATAATACAACACGAAGTGGCACATTATTGTGAAGTAAATGGAAAACGAAAAATGTGACAAAATGTGGAAAAGTTCAAGGGGTATTACTACTTTTGCAAAGCACTGTATCTTCCAGCTTCTGTAATAACCAGAACAAATTGATCAACTCATGTTGGGATTGTTTTTAACCGTAAGAACATTTTTATTTTCTTGTCTGCAGTGTTTTATTAACCGTAATAATTTAGAAACTGATTTTTGTATACTCTAATAAGTCTATCAACCTGACAAGATCGTCCTGTGTTTTGGCAGATCTGATCAGACTGAGCTGAATTTTTCAGCAGGGTGGAGAGAGAGAGAGAGAGAGAGAGAGAGAGAGAGAGAGAGAGAGAATCACTAAATAGAGCACTCCAACTAAATAAAACCCTTCTCCAAGCTAAAATCCAGTTTACACAGATGAAGAACAATGATCATGAAGCTCTTTTTTTACTTGCTGAAGGCTGGATTATTCAATAGTCTACCTTATTATTACTTGTGAATTGTCACCACTTCATAATGGAGAGCTCAGGATCTGCTAAACAGTCTAATTAAAACTTGTGTTTGGATTGAAGTTGAGTGCTGTTTGTCTGACTGGTCTGCAAAATGAAATGAATGCTGGCGGCAGAGTTTACCACATTGAATAAATGCAAGTTTTTTTCCTCTGAAAGAACACAACAGCATGTGCAGTGGCAGAGGTGATTAATCCAGACAGAGCTGATTTCACATTCTGACCTCACAACTGCTCTCTGCTCCATTTACACCATAATGTTCCAATCTACAGCTACTTGTACAACTCGCTCCTTTTCTTTCTTTCTGTCAAAATCTCTCTTTACTCTTTACTCTTGATCCTGATTATTCTTTAAAATCTTTTTTGATTTGATATTTACATTTCCTCTGAAAGATGCCATATTATACTCATTTTTAACATATGAACATGACTTGGAGGTCTCCACAGTGTGTTTGTTAATGTTCCTAATAAAATATCACTCAGATCATCTTTTCTGGCATCGCAGGAATCTCCCAACCCCCACGCACCACTTTTTTGCCCCCCTTTTTTCCTTGCCGGGAATGATGTCATGTTATGTAGGAAGTTTGAACAGTATGCTCAAGAACAAGTATAAAACAAGGAAATAGACAAAATGAAGAAGTTTTTTTTTTCTCCCTTTTTTGTCTACACACACTGAACGTCCATGTGAATGTCGAAAAAGATGAAAAAGTAAAGTTTGCTTAGTTGGTCTCCTTTAATCGTTTCTTTTCTCTTTCCTGAGCAGACATTGGCTTTTTGCTCTGCATCACATGGAGCTTGTCAAGGTTAATGTACAGTTTTCTTAAAAGCCCATCGGATAATTGATAATCGTCACGGTGTGTATAAATAGAACTGCATCCTAAATGTTCTCGGCTCTTTCCTTAAAACACCAAATAAATTCCTGGACCAGTAGGACTCCATGGACACACACGATCACAGAGAGAGAGAGAGAGAGAGAGAGAGAGAGAGAGCTGTTGTATTCATTTAACACATTTGTATGAATAGCGTATGAAATAATATATACATTCATTTCAGACTAAATGAATGTATTAAAATTTCAGGTAAAAGTGCTGAGATCTGTGAAACAGGGCTCTTACCGGGTTTCTCTCCACCACTTTAGGGTTGTTGACCACACATGTGAGGTGGATTATAGTGAAGGCTGAATTGAGCACATAAGAGCAGAACAGATTTTTGTGCAAGGTGATCCTTTGGCAGCTTAGACTCCTAGCAACAGAAATCCACAGACAATAATAAAGAAAACAGAAAATTCAATTTAAAAGTTAAATGAATTGAAAATATATATATACACACTGTACATGCACATATTGTATTAATTTAGCACCGATTTTTAAAAAATCTTATGTTTCACGCTAAACGTTACATATTACCCATCGTCGACGATGCCAATCACTTTTTTGGATTGTTTAGCTTTAAAATAGCTATATTATTATTATTATAATACTTGTTGTTTTTGCCCAAACAAACGGAGTAATCAGAGCATGAAGGGTCTTGGTCAGAGAGTTAACCAAAAAAGAAGCACCTGAAGTAATTAGGAAATTAGGCAATGTGCACCACCATAATAAAAGCATCCCTACAGTCAAACAGGATGGTGGCAGCATCATGGTGCGGGGATGTTTCTTTGTGACTGGAACTGGGAGATTAGTCAGTATAGGGGGTAAATAGATGCAGATGAAATAAAAAGCTACCTAGAGTTTAAAAAACCTTCCCCAGAGTGCACAGGACCTCAGGCTGGGCTGAAGGTTTACGCTTCAACGAAACCATGACCCAAAGCATGACACCAAGAAAACACATGAGCGGCTTCAGAACATCTCTGGTAAAGTCCTGAGTCAGGATCTGAACCCAAAATAGCACCTCTGGAGAGAGATGAAAACAGCTGTTCACTGACCCTGTCCATTTAACCTGGTTAGCGCTTGAGCTATTTTGGCAAGAAGAATGGGAGAAACTTTCCAAAAGAAAGGTGTGCCAAGCTTGTAGCATCATTCGCAAGCAGACCTGATGCTGTCATTGCTGCCAAAGGTGCCAAGTGCTAAGTCTGAATATATTATGTGAATTGGATATTTCAGTCTTAATTTTAAATTAACACAAAACTATAGATAGTTTTTACCTTGTCATTGTGGCGTATTGTGTGTAGAATGATAAAAGGAATATATGAATATGAAAACTTAAAAGACCTGGAAAATTGAGACATTTATTGAGGAAGCTTGAAGAAACAGTACACAGGATTTGATGTATTTTATCATATTTTTATTTGTTCTGCATTAAATGCATCAACCCTGAATGTTGAAGCTTAATGCAAAATTTGATGCAGACATGTTGCTCTACTTGCTCACTATTTTGCCAGGTTTCATTGATGTTGTGCAAACCATTCCACACACACACACATACACACATACATACATACAGAGGAGTTGAACAATGAAACTGAAACACTGGCCAATTGAATGTTAGATGGTTCATGACTAAATTTGAGCAGCCTGGTGGCCAATCTTCACTGATTGCCCGTTCCACCAGTAAGAGCAGAGTGTGAAAGTTTAATTAGCAGAGTAATTGCACAGTTTTGCTTAAAATATTGCCGGATTGTATCCAAAAAACATAAAACCACATACACGTTTAAATTGAATGTTTTCATTTGTTTATCATTAATTATTGTCTTAAATTATGTGGCATGTCTTCCATACAAGACATGTTCAATCATGTTCAAAAGTTAGTATTTCTTTTAATTTTATGTGTTTTTGTTTAAGAACATAATTTAAAAAATAATCTGATCATACAGGGTCTCATGATTAGGCAAATACAACACCAAACGATTAACAACATGTAACTATAACCCTGTGCCATTATTTACTTATAAAAAATTTAAAAAAACATACAATACTAAGCACTACTAAAACATAGGCAATACTAAGTACTCCTTACTAATTCCACAGGATTTAAGAGGGTACAGTAAGTTGCAGCCAGGTGCTGCTAATCATCGGCCCGCCGTTAATTTATCGGCAGCAGGTTTGCAGACCTCTATAAAAGCAGATGTAGTTTGCTAATCTGGAGCATTAAGGTGTGTGTATCACAGTACAAGACATAAGAAAAGGTCTTAGAGAAGCAGTTATTGTACATCAATCTGGCTTTAAAACCCATCAGGAGTTATAAAGCCATTCCCAAACAAGTTGGAGTTCAAGATTTTAGTGTGATTCAGGGAGGTTATTCCCAAGTGGAAAGCATTCAAGATATTTGCCAATCTTCCCAGTAGTGGACATCCCAACACATTCACCCAAGGTCATCCTGTGCAATGCTCAGAGAAATACAAAAAAAAAAGAGCATGTTAAATGTTAAAGTACATGACAGCACAATTGTAGGAAGACTGAACAAGTACGGTTTGCTTGGAAAAGATGCCAGAAGAAAGCCTTTTCTGTCTAAAAATAAAATGGCACACCAAGACCAAATTGGTGTCTAAATTAATGTCTAAAGCAAAGAGCAATTTAGCAGGAACACCTCATACCCTCTGTCAAGCATGGTGGTGGAAGGGTGATTATTTGGGCTTGTTTTATAACCACAGGACCTGGGCACCTTCCCGTCACTGAGTTGACCATGAACATGACCGTATACCAGAATATTCTAGAGGTAAATATAAGGCCATTCCTCCGACAGCTAAGGCTTGGTCAAAATTTGGTCAGGCAACAGGACAATAGAAAAATAAAAGAATCAAGGTTTTGGAATGGCCTGGAGCCAAAGTCTATACCTTAACCAGACTATAGGTGGCAGGACCTTAAGAGAGCTGTGTATAAGCGGTTGCCCAAAAAACTCAATGAACTGAAGCAATGTTATAAAGAAGAATGAGCCAAAATTCCTCCAAGACAATGTGAGAGACTGATAAAGTCATACCGGAAACAATTATTACAATGGTAAAAAATAAAAATAAAATAAAAATTATATGTTGTTTGTCTGTGGTTGTATTTGAGATAAATGAGAATTTAAAAAGTTTGTGTTATATAGTAGAATTGACAATGTCTAAAAATACAGAACATCTACTGTATGTGGATGATTTAAACATAGCTTTCATGCAAAAAATTAACCAGTGTATTTTCTCTAATTAAAATAGATGCCTCTTGCTGCTAAGAGATTAGGCTTGTGGCTGTGTAATTATCCAGGCAGTGAAAAACACATCAACATAATTGTAAAGCAGATGCAACAAATATATCAGGTTATACAGATGGTGGATGTTAACAACTGTCTCAGTAAGTTTCAGCAAGCCTGCAAACCAAAATACGGGGCAAAAATATTTAAAAAATGCAACAGATCCTGCCCATTACTAGAGACATCTTATTCACATGACCTCACACATATGGGCCCTAAAGAGCCACAAAAATCAGCTGCCTTGTGTAATAATGTTCTTGGAAGACTGGCAAGACCGGAGGGGAAACTTTGCTTATTTTCCAAACTGAATCACACATTTCTAACCAATCTCTTCTGGCAGTGATCAGGGAGGGGCATAAATAAAAGCCTTGTGCTGTGGTGTAATGTCACATTCCTCTAAACACCACATCTGGTTGCAATAAGGTAAGAATAAAACGGTGGGAAGTTAAAATAATACATATCACGTTCAGAAATTATATAAGCAATATGCAAATGAAAAGCCTCAGCTATTCATGACTAAATTTAACACATTTATTTTTCTTAAACATGCTTAACTTTGCTGGAGATGTTTACATGAGTTGCAGAATGACCATGCAGACACTCGTGCCCCCCCCCCCATGTATTCCAAACTCTGTCTTTTAAACATTCTCTATCACTCTGGCATTTGTCTTTTGAATTTTCAGCCCAAAGGAGAAGTTCTTTCCCTGATACAATTTCCTGTTATTCCTTACGCCACAGTCATTAATAAAAGCATATATACTACACTATCGGTGCAAATTACAACAGTACTTTAACCCTTTAACACATTACTACTTTGCCATATTATCTCCACATGCGTTTTAATAAACTTCACAGATTGTCTTTTGGTTGTCAATTAAGGTGTGTGAATGACCGTAGTTATACAGAACAATGCGATACTCTGACATGAATAGAGAACTTACACATATTACTTCAAATTTATATTTTACGTGCATACTATGCAAGTTGAGCAATTAAGGTAGCAATAATTCATTTTAAAAGTTGTTGCAATTTTCCTCAGTGTTTCTCTTTATAACTTTGAACCTATTCAATGTCTTTAAACAGGAAAACAGACGGCAAAAAAATGATACCTAATGGTCCTCATATGAAGATTGTAGGAGGATATGGAGACAATGTACTTGGGAGAAAATTCCACGTCTTCAAATGAGAAGTTCTTGACATGTGGGATCTAGGTGACACCCCAGACAAGGCATGCAACATTCAAGCTTTGCAGTTATCCTTCAACATGAGTGCAGTGATTTTGATAGTGATTGAGACAAGTAGTTGCTGAGACAACAGCAAGGCTGTTGGATGAATATGCTGCCTTTTTTTTTTTAATTTTTTTTTTTTATCAGTGATCTTGACCTCCCCCTTCCTGAAATACTTGAGAATATGTAAAACAAAGCTGCCCTTATCTAAAAGATGTTTTCTCATTAACAAATACACCCACGGTTAGAGAGATTAATATTAAAATATTCTAACTCTGCTCCTCCAAAATTAAGAACAAGTAGCTGTATCTAAGAATGAATGAGCTCATAACATTCAATAGGATGCTTATCAAATCTTGTTCCAAATCTATTCCAAGAAGACACATGTACTAGTCACTTGACAGTCATGTACAGCACACATTGAAAGATGTCAGATGCAATGAGGAGAAATCGCTTTGATAATTTTGGTTTCAGCTGAGGTTGACAACAAGAACCTGAGGCTAATGTGGTCACAGGTATGTACTCTGAACATTTGAGAAAACGCTATCTGGTCTCATTCTCCATTTCGTAGATATTATTCTAGGACCAATTTGACAGATTTTGCAGTTAAACAATAAAGAGAAATATTCGGGTCCATCTCTGGTCAAAATTCTCACAAAATTGTTTGGCATTTTCAAACAGTTTGGGAAAAAAAAATCAAAAACATATGACAGAAACAAATTAAAACTATACAATGAGTGTAGTACACATTTCTAACCAAAAGAAATTGGTATGTCTCGCTGTGGACTATACCATGTGAATCAACCCACGAAATTGAGTTTGCTTGAGTAACTATCGTTCAAAGTTTTAAAAGAAACCAAGTCAGCATGAAATGATGCTGTCAAAAAAAAAGCAAAACATTTGGTGTCAGTCGGCTTACAAACCAGTGAGCAAAACTAATGGGCATAAAGGATTAGCAGGCAATAAAGCCTGAAAGAAGGAAGTAAACTTTTGACTATAGTGTAGAAAGAGTTGGGAAGAATAAAGAAACTTTTGATCTACTGTATTCAACACTATATAATCTCTTAGACCTCTGCAATGATTTTAACATTTCTATTGGAACTTTTTCAAATATGTAGTAAACCTAATTTTCTTACAACATGGAAACTTAGTAGGCCTACTGTAAATGGTTAAAATGTGCAAATAAAAGGGACAAAACTGACATGGACTTAGTGTTGCACTGTGCAGCACCCCTCGTTTAATTTCACTGTTAATAGGCTTTGATGAATGACATGCTAAACTATTTTATTTGAAATACATCTCTAATACATATTTAAGGTAAATAATTTTAACTCGATGCACAGAATTCTTCCTGAGGAAGTACTTTCTTGTATTTTTATATATTCTTAAGAAATAATTATCCAGGCACCCTGGAGGACTTTTTTTAGCTCCCATTTTACTCGAGTCCCTGTACCTGACTAGTTCAACGAAATGTTATCATTTGTTAAGCCACACAGTGTCCTATGAATCATTTCAAACATGAAAAGCATAATTTATGCAATGAACCAGTGAAACAGGTGCAGATGATGACAGATGATGATCAGGCCGGTGATTATTATACTGGTCATGGTGAATGGTTGGAACAGACAAGAGGGGAAAAGAGGCTATAGCTGCTGAGGCTATTACATAAACAACCAACTTTTAAAATTGCATGAGAACTTTGCAGCCTTTTTCAGTAAAATAATTGCTCCACTTTCTTTCATTTATTCTACATAATTCTTAAGTTTAATTTAGGGGTGTCTCAATACTTTTTGCACAGTTCTGTATTTTAGAAACCCCCTACAATGCCACTCTGTAATGTTCACAATAGTTATTATGGCGTAGCCAGAAATTATTGTCAGTAGGAAGTGAGTAAATGTGCTATGTAAACTTACCAGATGATCTAGACACATGTATGTATTCAACAATAAAATGCATTTTGTATGGATGCCAGACAGAAGTAGATGTAGTTTTATCCTCTTACAATCTTGCCAATATAAAGTATAGGAAATAAAATACCCTGAACACAGTTACACTGAACTGGTTTCTTACCATAGCAGCTAGTAACTCATACAATTAAATGACTAAAGAAAGTATGAAATGTTTTTTAAAGATGTCCTTTTTAGCAACATCATTATTGTGCAAATACAGAATAAATATGCTCTATTATTTGACATGTATTCAATCAGCTGTACTATGTAATACAAATAATACAAAAAAAAGTTTTCAACAGGGGTGCAAACGCCAAAACCACTCCCATGCTATCCACTTCCCTGGATGAGAAACCTTGCTTTAAAAGACAGTTACAAGCTACAAGCATTTGAAAATACTGTAGCATAGGAAAGCAATGAATAAAAGGAAGCAAACTTACCTGAAGTAAAAGAATATTGCCAGAGAGATGAGGAGGGATGCAATGGACAAAGTGTGACCCACGATTGCCATGTAGTACAAAATGTATGCATTCTGCAAAATGTACACAAAACACTTCAGAGTCACAAGATTTCTAAGGCTGAAACATTTTATGTAATGCCATACTTGTCTTATTCTCCCCTCTCCTCTCAAAGTAATACAGATGCACTTCTCACTATTAAAAGAAGTGATTTTCTTCCATCTGGTAGTGTTCAGTAATAATATACACTTTTTTAATACAGGGAAACCTTGAATTGCGAGTAACTTGGTCTGTGAGTGTTTTGCAAGATGAGCAATTTTTGTGATAAACGATAAAGGGCTTGAAATATGAATAAAATACACTGACTGCCGAGCGTCACGTGAGCCAACGGTTCTTCTGTCTCCCGTGCTGTGGGATTGTGTGTAATCATCTCTCGTGCTCAGTCTCAGTGCGCGTACGTCACTCGTATATTCAACATCCATGTGTGCATTTACTGTTTACTATAATGTGACGACACGTGTGCGAGTAAAGCATTTTTTACATTTTGTGTCCAAGTGTAGTAGCTGTTATTTAGTAACTGTACTGCAACAATGGCCCATGAGAAGACTAAAAAGTTAAAACTGCTGTAGCAGTACGAGACATGAATCTGTTTAACAACAATGCAATATCACATTTCTGCAAAATCCTCAAAAAGAGGCAAAAGAGAGTGTCATTAGAAAATTGGAATCTTTAACAAGAAACCTGTTTGCTGACAGAGACTCTGTCAGAGAGCAGTGCAGGTTAATTTGTTTTATTTTTACTATTTTGTATTAATTGTTTATATGAATACTTGTGTTGTGGAACTGATCATTGGATTCTCCATTATTTCTTATGGGTAAATTAGCTTTGACATATGAGTGCTTTGGATTACAAGCATGCCTCCACAACAGAATTATGCTCGCAATCCAAGGTTTAACTTGTATTAAGATATTTCGATAAAAGCAATGCCATGAATTTCTTTACCTTTAGCTTGACTTTAGTGTAGGCAATGCAGAAGGTATAGTTGGACCATGTCCTGTTAGTCTCAGGATGTAGGAACCAGTTCCCAGTCTCATCACAATACTTTATGGCCTTTTCTAATATAAGAACAGACATTATTTGACATTCTAGAAAGTTTCTTTCATCATTAGAGAAACTGTAAATGTTCTTGAGACGTAACAAAAAACAAAAACAGAAATCGTGCTTGTGAGGTCTTTGTATGTTTTGTTCTTACCTGTGGGGTCAAAGTCAGGGAAATAGTTGGGGCAGTTTTGAGATGTGTATGTTCCTGCAGGTGTATCATCCCAACACAACCACCCATCCCATGTTCGGTTACAGTACAGACCTAAAGATTAAAGATGAAACTGAATTAAACAAATGGGTTTGTACAGGAAATAGTTTTTAAGCAAATCTTTATCTCACAGAAATATTTGAGTGGATCCAAAGGCATGATTTTCATGAAAATAAGAGTCCTCCACTACCTGACTTATTATATGGCGGGTCTCTGTTCATTTTCTCAAAACATTTATATTGGCCATCAATGATTTTCTTCCTCTCCTCTGCTTTCTGGGTTTCCACACTATTGACCAGTGTTTCTGCTGATGCATCAGCCTCTGGCTCTACTTCACCATAAACAGACCCTTTCTGCTGAGGTCAAGAGAATAGAACTGATTTAGCTACAGTACCGTTCTTAGAACCCCCCCCCCCCCCNCCCCCAAAGTGACTGGTACATGGCCAGACAACAACTGCAGTAATTACCTTTAATTTGTCCTTTGAGATGCTGAGACACTGAGACGAGGTGTTGTTTATTGATGTGCTGTGAGCCCAATTACCAGATTCATCACAATATTTGGTTATTTTTTCTGCGGGCAAAAAAAAAAAACATTTAAAAAAACAATTACTCAAACTGCCATTTAGGAGTAGCTATGCCAGTACTGGACCTTGAGATCAATCCATGCATTAGCACAGTGTCCTAGTGTGTGACTGTAAATCTCAAAAATCTGTATACTGGTCTAGATTAGAACAGAAGAGTGAGGCTATTTAAATCACTTTTAACTCTACTTAGTTTTCAGTGTTCACCTTGTTTGTTCATTCTTTCACAAAAGAATCTTTAAAAATTATGTAAATTACAAGCAAAGCAAAGTTCTGGTACTATAATTTTATGAAACTATATAATTTCTTATACAGCCATTGAAAAAAACAATTTAACAGATTTACGTAGTGTACAGTGGGCATAGAACAGAATCACACTTTTAAAATAATCACATTTGGTGCTTTGAAATGTAAACAGACATGTCTGTTTTAACCAGCTGTATTTGCTCAATGCAACTTTTAACATCCAAGTGAAAGATTTAACACCAACATGTCAGATAAAAATAGGGGGAAAAAAGATAAACAAAACAGAATCACTGATTTGGAAAATGATCACCCCTCCTTGTACTGTATACTCAATTATGTAAAGCTAATCACCTTCTTAATGGCACACAAAGCTGTGATCAGTTGTGGTTATTTTGAGCAGCTCAGCATGAAAAGCTAGGACAGTTCAGTGACTGGTAGTGCAACTGAAGCAAACAATCAACTATGGGTGGCAGGGCACTGTAATAAGATCTCCAGGATAAAGTTTCCTTGCATGACCTAGTCAGAGCCAGAATTAAACTCCACTGAAATTCTGTGAAATTACTTGAAGGCTGCAGTCCACAAACAGTCACCATTAAATTTAAGTCAAATTCAGCAGTTCTGCTAAGAAGAGTGGACAAATATTGCAGTATTACAGTAGATGAGCAAAGCTCTGTGTGCCACTGAGAAGATATTTAGCTGCATCTTATTGAGTTTACAAGTAATTTTATGGGAGGATGCTCCTTTTCCAAAATAGTGATCCTGTTTCTCTTTCACTTGGTGGTTTAAAGTTGCATTGCGTAAATCAAGCTGGATCAAACAAAAACTGAGCCTATCTTCATTTCAAGGTGGCAAAGCTTAGGTGGGGTGATTATTTTCTGTACCCACTTGAACTTGCAGACAAATTCTAACTAATTAGTACCTAAATTAGTACTTTTCTACCTAAACGTAGTTCTCCAGCATTATGTTATATAATTAGCTAGTTTGCTTTGGTTTGCCTAGCCAAATAACCTAACTAGGTAATTAAGAATAAAGGTTAATTATCATAGCTAACATTTACCAAATGCTCATAAGATACAGTATCTGCAACCTTCGTTTTGGTTTACTGGGTTGAATAAACTTAGTCAAATTCTTAATTTAACAAATTTAAACACTACGTAAATATATAAAGGAAAGACCATTTACTGTACTTAACATTTTATGGAAATGAAATTTTCATATTTTTAGCTCATACACTGGGAATACTATGAAGGTGAGATCAATTAAACTCTTCACGGGACCCATACAGGTCTGTAAAAAATCATATTTCAATAATATCAATGCTAAGAACTCTTAAACAATAATTTTGTTTTTGTGGAATCTCCAAGTTCTTATAGTAGTGTACGAGATCTTATGTTGTAGAATCACTCAACATAACTTGCACTTTGAAAATGATCACTCTGAACTCGGGGAGATTTTTCCTTCTTTTGTGATTCTGTTTGAGAAGAGAGATCAAGATGTTCTTGCACTGCTTTTTGTAATCCCCCAACAGCTAATAAATTGTCTTCTGGGTTTCCAAATAAAATCCAGACAAGCTTTCCCAGACACCTTCAGGCAAAAGAAAAGAAGAAGAAAAAAAAAACGCCTGCCAGAAGCTGGTGCTGTTTTGCTGAAGTTCATGTTAGAGGGTAAAAAGACCATGTTGCAAATTAAATCTCTGTTTGAGACCGCTTGTCCAATTACCTAAAGGATCAAATGTCAAGATAGGTCATGTGATAAATTCCTGAGTCTTACCGGAGGTGTCAAAGGTGGGATAGTCTGGACAGCTCTGAGTAGCGTAAGCCCCTGCGGGAGTTTCATCCCAACATAACCAGCCATCCCAAAACCGGCTACAGTGAGAAGCTAAAAAGAAAGAATTCGACAAAGATTTAACAAAAAGTAACCCCCAACCAGGTGTACAGTAAATGTGAGCCCAAACCCAAGCATTAGTTGTCAGGTTGTACAAACATTGGCGTCTGTGCTGGGACAAGCACAGTGTTTGTTTCTTGGCTATTAGTTCTTAATTCATAATTACAAGCAGGGGTTAAAGTGGGATTTGGCCCAGTGTAGCAGTGCAGCAGGGAAAATGACTCACCTCAAAACAACTCAGATGTGCTTTTTCCACCGTGTGTTTAGAGACACGCGTGTGCTCAGGGAGTTTTGAGACAAAAGCATGCGCGATGTGCTTTTTCACACACATGACTTTAGTATATAGTAATATAACGCCATACTGTATATATTATATTTTGATTTGTTGAGCGAGTATCTCGTTGGTATGAGCCTGAAGGAAAGCCAAGCTGCAACCAGACTGCAACACACAAAATGTTAATTTAACAGTGTGCTTAACCTTGGTATGAACCAAAGATCATACCATACCATACCAGAGTGTAGCGCTTTAGAACCTTTGGTATGAACTGCCTATCCAATTATTTATTTATTTATTTTTTTTTTCATATAAAGCGCCGAAATGCCATTCCAGACTGTTCTTCGCCACTTTAACCCCTGGTTATGAGCAGGACTGCTGTGGGTAGCACTGCCACATCACAATAGGTGGACTTTAATAGGTGTGATTTTAACTGGTTATCATTTTAATTGGTTATGATACTAGCTATTAAAATGTCAATTGTTTTTCTTTGCTACAGTCAGAATCTTTATTTTTTATTTTCTCCTATTTATAATTTTTATTGTTATTTCAATTCAGGAAAGTCAGTATATTAACCATGTGAATGTTTGCCATACGTATGCAGTTAATTTAAAACATAAAATGTTTCTAAATATACCTGTTTTATTGCGTATTCCATCTCTGCTTAATAGCTCCAGACATTTATACTGAGATTCAGTCATGATCTGGCGCTCCCCCTCCATCACCCCCATAGCAGGAGCCAGAGAAAAGTTTGTAGTTGGTTCAACTTTAGGCTCTGCTCCACCCACAGTAGTTATGCACTGTAAGAAACAAAAATGCACTATTGATGGACTGTATCAACATAGAAATACACGCTAAGAGCACATTGGCTTATGCTGAGCACCGGCGAGAAGTGAAGACAAGAACATATTCAACATTTATTTTAGCGTGACCGCTAACAGATATCTGCAAGTTCTGCCTGTGAGCCATTTTATACTTCAAAAGCTCTTCAGATCTTGTAAAGCATGATAAAGTGTGCTTGTGAAGATGGAATGGTTCATAAACGCAAGAGCTCCGTTTGTGCCATAACAGTGTGGTTTAAAGCACTGATCAAGCTCAGGTTTTTCTAAAGCAGACAGACAATGCTAATTCTGCAATGCTTCAGATCTGTAGTAGTGGTACATGGCATGAGTCATCATACGTATAATTCTGAGGAAAGATGAGGAGTAATTCATGAGCAAGCTGCTTGTCTTCTTCATAATCACTGATGTAGATGAAGTCAAATATATTACCAGGAGTACTACTTTCAATAGGGAAAAAGTCCTACTGTTCTTACCTTCTTACCTGTTCTTTAACCCGTTATGAAGGGCTAAAAAAACAAACAGATCTGAGAGATTTTTGGAAGTCCCATGTAGCAGTTTAGCAGCCGTACATATGATGTCACTCCAAACATTGAAGTAAATGACGTCATACATACGACCACCAGGCCACCACCCATGTCAGCTCAAAGAGCCACTTCACCTCTCAGCAAAACCTGATCTTGACTACACAACCTCTTCCACACCACAAGTACACAGTGGAAAATCCAAGTCTCTGCAACCAGACCACTTACCTTATATTTTCTGCTACTATGACCAAAAATCACATTACCAAACATCCAAAACAAGCAATCATTTTATAAAAAACAAATTAACATATCATCACATAATTATTTACAATTCACAGCATGTAATAAGAGAGTTTCATATGTGTAAATTGTGGTGTTTTCTAAAAGAAGCAACTACACTGCCAAAACCAAAAACTGAATCGTTCAAGCAATGCCAAGGCTACAGTACTTCTGGGCTATCCAGCACTTACACAACCTGTTATGTTAAATGGTAACATTAAAAATAAACCAGAAATACACTTGTGAAAAGCACAATGCACACTATTAATAATGTGTTGTTGTTTTTTATGCTGTTGTATGTAAAAAAAAAAAAAATTGATATGTCTTTCCAACAGCCTAATGAACACCCAATTTAAGAGATATTTATTGCAGCCTTTGAGTGAGGTTAGTGCTGCTGTAACTATTTACAAACTAAAATTCTTTTCAGGTTTCTTGGCTTTTATAGTATTTTTCTGGTTTCATTAAATTACATAATACATTTTTTTTA
Source organism: Clarias batrachus (assembly GCA_003987875.1). Classification (NCBI taxonomy): domain Eukaryota; kingdom Metazoa; phylum Chordata; class Actinopteri; order Siluriformes; family Clariidae; genus Clarias; species Clarias batrachus. The sequence goes on from QMIH01000507.1 coordinate 462,918, forward strand.
TAATTCAATACCATTCCAAAGTGCTCAAAAAGCATAATGTTACTAATTTAAAAATAAGGAGTGTAAGAGAGAGAGAGAGAGAGATCTGTTATGTGAACAGCATCACAAAGATATAAAGTTCTTATATAGATATATATATATATTCTTCTCAATTTATTTGGCTGACTTGCAATTCTCAAAATGCCATCAATAAACTTCCACAAAAGGGACTGAAAATTGATCAATTGTTTAATCACCAAATTAAGGCTAAAGTCAGATGTCCGAACCATTTAGTTAAAATAAGACTCAGTCTTAACACATATAATGTATATACAGTACAGACCAAAAGTTTGGACACACCTTCTCATTCAAAGAGTTTTCATTATTGTGTTCTTTATTGTGTTCTTTAGCCCAAACGCGTCTCTTCTGCTTGTTGTCTGTCCTTAGCAGTGGTTTCCTAGCAGATATTCTACCATGAAGGCCTGATTCACACAGTCTCCTCTTAACAGTTGTTCTAGAGATGTGTCTGCTGCTAGAACTCTGTGTGGCATTGACCTGCTCTCTGATCTGAGCTGCTGTTAACCTGCGATTTCTGAGGCTGGTGACTCGGATGAACTTCTCCTCCGCAGCACAGGTGACTTTTGCTCTTCCTTTCCTGGGGCGGTCCGCATGTCAGCCAGTTTCTTTGTAGCGCTTGATGGTTTTCCCAATTTTTCGGACTGACTGACCTTCATTTCTTAAAGTAATGATGGCCACTCGTTTTTTTTCTTCACTTAGCTGCGTTTATCTTGCCATAATACAAATTTCAACCTCTTTGAATGAGGAGGTGTGTCCAAACTTTTGGTCTGTACTGTACAGTTCCAAACAAATTAACCACGAAGTTACCCAATCATTTTGAGAAAAAATAAGTCTGTATAATTAGTTATTACTGTCAGGTGACTCCTCAATAGGCTTTTTAAGGGCATTGAACTCAATATTACATCAACCAAGGATACCTACACCACATACAGTACAAAAATGTAGAGCAGCTTGCCATTCAGACTTAAACTATAACCATCTGTGTATAATCTCTGTCTCACCTGAAGAGACCTGCTATTGCTAATAGAAATGCAAATGCTGTACAATGCCAATTACTCATCAGTGAAAGAGGAAGAAGACTCAGGATGTGTGGTTTAGACAGAAGCATGAGCCTCATTAAATATGAGCCACAACTGTGGACCATCTCATACCGGAAATCTGATCCAATTTTCTATTGGATCGACCGGTCGGGCTGGCCTTGTTTCCTGCGAGCATACATGAGCCTTGCTCCTGTTGTGAGTTTGCTGGTGTATAGCTGATGATCAACGCAGTTCAATAATTTAACGTTATGGCTGATCTGGAAATATCCGAAATAACCGAATAACCGAAAGACAAAGAAGATTTACTTGACGCATCATGAAATATCTACAGTATAAATAGCTTGGGAATGCTTATACATTTATACATTCATAAACTTGTGATGTATGTAAATGATGATATTACAGAATATATTTTGATTCTACTGCAAACCATTTTACTGTGGCAGTGATTTCTGGCACAATGATGCTGCAACAACTTTTTATTTTGGTGCCACTGACTAAACTTTTCCAAAAATACAGTGTTGTGGGGGACAATTTCTGCATGGAAAAGTCAATGTTTTACTTCAGCATAGTTTTGAGAATTACACAAGAAGTTGAGAATGTTTGAAAAAAAAAAACTGTTTGACATGAGAAATGAGAAACTACAGTAAGAAAAACTGTCATTTAAATGTTAAATTTGTTATGCACTATGGTGTCCTAAATTAAAATAGATAGGCATATGCAAATACAGACATAGATAGATACATAGATAACTGTAAATAATGATGATAGAAACCCATTAATCACTCCTGAATAAAACACAGTGAACGAACATGAGGGAAAGAGGACAAGTGGGTGAGGAAAAGCACTTGACATTTTGCGTGAGTACTTCTGCTCCTGCCAGACCGCTCTATGCCGCTGTCACACTGTAAAAGAACTTATTATATCTGGAGGGCTTTACATGTTCCATATGAAAGCTGCCTACGAAAGCACTGACTCTGAGCAGCAAACTACAGACTGTGTACCTGGAGTCATTTTTCTCCATCACTTGCTGGGGAGTCGTATCATATATTTCTAAACAAATTGAAGCAATTAGTGCATGATGGAGTGCTGAAATACATCATGTTAATCTCTTTCTAAGCACAGATTTGCAAAGTGGAAAAGTAGACTGAGAGAACTTGCCAGAAAATAATTTACAGGATTTGAGACTTGACAGTGTGAATTCACCCTCAGTTCATTAAAAGGAAAACTAGACTGTGTTCATACAGTAAATGTCAGCCTGCAAAGTACAACAATCTATCAGCTTATAGTATATTTATGAAACGTTAGAGTTGTACTTGTTTTAGAAATGACGATTCAGACTTTGTTAATCTGTAACATTAACTGAATGCACACTACTAATTTTATAAGACTTRAACCAAAAAAAAAAACACTGTATAATAATTTTCATTAAAAACCATGCAAATTTAAAAAACAAACCTAAATTATGCAAACAGATATAGATTTGCAATACTGTCAGAACTATGAACAAAATATTTCCATACTCACCAACATAAACGACATTAAAAGCCGGTAGATACCTTTCCAGTCCATGCTGTGAGATACTTTCTTTCTGTAAAGGCAAGAAAGGGGAAAGGTTTTCACAAATATTTTATGTCCAGGCTTACAAAATATATATATATAGTTATTGTTGAGTCACTGTTTGTGTTGTGTTTTGCATGTTTCCCTCATTTCCAGTTTCTAGCCACTTTCCAAAATTATACCATTACATGGATTAGCTACTCTAAATAGCCCCTAGGTGTGGATATGTAAATGTACTTGTCTGATACCTTTCATCTGTCTGGCTTCACACCCAGCGCTCAGTAGGCTCTGGATCCACCACCCTGACCAGGATAAAGTGGTTACTGAAGACGCATGAATGAATAAAACATTAAACTATTAAGACTGTGTTATCAGCATGAAGTAAATTTGGCTTTTCTCAGGCACCTGGCTTCCTGTCAAACTGCCTTTCCCAGTGGATCTTTTTAGTCACACCTTGTAAATCCACTTTTTCTGAGATAATTACTCTGCCGTGTAACCAGACTCCCTCAGTGCGTGTTTGCTTTCAGCACCTCAGCGGGTAGCACCACTGATGGACACCATCCAGAAAGCCTCAGGATTCACTGTGCCATCTGATACAGCCCCTAATCGACAACAGCCAGAGGTCTAAGGCACTTTTTGTTAGTTCGGCTGGGAATAAAATTGTATATTACCATAATGCACAATTCATCTTTACACTCGCACATCATTTTTAAAGCTGCACTTTTGTGTGGCTGCCTTTTTCCACTCTCAGACATCTACCGCAGATGCAACTTGGCCAACCAGGCATCAAAAATATGAAATTCTCATTACGGGACAGTTTTCAGAGAGCACTTCAGCGCACGGTAGACTGAAACAGCGATCGTTCTGCGGTCCTGTCGAAGGTATTGTTGTGTGTCCCAGATTAAACTAAAGACATGTTCTGCAGCGTTTTCACATTAGGAACAATGAACAAGAATTTGATTTATACAACAAGCCTGTTAGCCTGTAATTTAATAATATCACAAGTAAATGTGCAATCTAATAGATTAGTGAGTGGGTACGTTGTGAGTCTTATATTGAATACATCAGTCATTGTTAGCAAATAAGCATTCCCGTTCTTTTATTATTACTTTACAAATTTCTACTCTGTGCACCTGTGCAGCAAGTCAGGTCATTTGTTCCCAAAGGAGTAACTTGATAGATGACTCAATTTCTTGGCAGGACAAAACCAACCTTTCATTCTCCATATAAATCTAAATTCATACATACAATGAATATAAATTAGCATTCTCGCTGTAAAAGAATAATCTTTACCTTATTACATAGTTTGGTGTAAACTCTACATAAATTCCTGACTATTACTTGTAAAGAATTGCGGCCTTTTGCAATTAAAAATGTTTTAAGAGATTAATTGTGCAGCAACGTGGTGTAGTGGTTAGCACTGTCACCTTGCATCTCCAGGGTCTGGGTTCAGTTAGCGCCTCTGTGTGCATGGCGTTAGCATGTTCTCCCGTATTTGGTGGGTTTCCTCCGGGTACTCCGGTTTCCTCCCACTGTCCAAAGTCATGCAGATTACAATTACCAGAATTGCCCATAGTGAGTGAATGTGTGTGTAAGTACTATAAACATTATTTATCATAATTTGTAGGCTAGGTTCATCCTGAATACTGCATTAAAGATATATTGCTTTCTACGTAGATCCATCATACATACAGAATAAATAATCCGCAATATATGAAACCATACAGTACGTACAGTACTGTATAAGGACTATACAGTAAGATGAATGACTGAACTATTGCTTTCTTTGTGTTCACTGTTGCAGTGCTGCTTTTGTTTTACCTTGCAGCTAAAAACTGAGCCTCATTTGAGACATACTGCCCCTTTTCATTTCTGAGACAATATTTGGAGGAAGATAAATGGCAATGCACCTCATATCGGTATCATCGCTCATTGATGAAAATGTGGCGTAAGTGAATTGCCAGTCATTAAAGTCAACAGTGATGGAATGCCTAGGATGCAGAAATGGCACAAAGCAAAAACATAAAACATTATGTAGCAATGAAGATACCCAGCTAAGAGTGATTCATCCCTCAAAGGTCAAAGCAGCGTGATGAAGCTGACAATAAAGACAGGGCCCAATCTACTTTGTGTCACGGTTTTAGCCCTGCAGTCTTCCTTTGTGTCCCAGCATTAAAGCTTGCTAGGTGATTCATCTAACCTACGCGTGTTTGGCTTGATATTTGAGTTTCTATTTTCCATTTCATATCAGCCAATTGCCCCATCAGAAAAGCACCATTATGGTTGGGTTAGAGTGTTTGGCTGCACAAAATATCTCGATCCATTAGCCCTGCTGCCGCCGACCCAAAAACAGTATAGCACCTGTACAGCAAAAGGCCATTAGCCAGCTTTAATAGGTATGACATGTATATAGCCCAAAAATGGACCCAAGCATTCGCATTCTCAACAAGTAGACTGGAAAATGCATTCAATGGACTGTCCATAATTTAGCAACCCAATTACTAAGAGGGATGTGTGCCGCTCTCTCTCTCTCTCAGAAAAACTATGCATAAGTGCTTGATGCACTTGCTCTAGATCAAGTGCAGGCACATACAGTACAGCTGTTCGGTGTTTTTAACAGCTTCTAGTGCCTTTCCGGCTCAGCATCATCACCCATGATGAGATTGAGAGAGGGGCTGTCACTTTTAGATGAGCCCATATTTTTCTCAGATGAGATAAAGTGCTAAAATTAATCAGAAATGAAGCGAACTGATGGTTGACTGCTGAAAAGCCTTCTGATGGCAGGACCGTGTCCATTTCCAGCCCGGACTATGACGCATGATTGATCAGGTATGACGTTCTCCTATCAGAGAAAAATACTTTTTTCGCCCGTTGCTGGTTGGTTAGGTGCCGAGTTGAGCAAAAAAAACATTTTGCAGAAACAAGACACCTGTCTAGAAGCATCACCACATGGACAAAGAATTGTCTAAAACTGTCCAGGTTATAATCTTCAGATTCATCGTGTTATGATGTGTTGTGAGAACGTCCTTCCTGTCCTCCCGACAGACAGAGCGATGCTGAAATTGCAGGGCATGCTCCATCTGTGTGTGTCAGCTTCACTTAAAGTGATAAGGAAATCTACCACCAAGCTGCTCAGCTTCCCATGTGATTCAGTGCTTTTATTATCTGCTGACAGATACTATTTCAGAGAATTCAGAGAGTCAGGTTGATGCTGAGAAGAAGTGAAGCTGTATCGTTGCTGTTAGTCAGGGAAGCCTTCAAGTAAAAACGCGTTCAGTTCGGCCAATGAAAACTGGACAAAGCGATATTTGTGCTGCTCTGGCAGTAGGTGAAGTGAAACAGAAATCAACTAGAAACCAGCTACAATTAAGGTTTGTTTATCCAAATTAGATGCACATTTTGTACACACTGCTTCCATTTGAGGCAGATCAAATTAATTTAGACCTTGGGCTTATGAGGTTCTAACTGGCTTTTTTTTTCAGATATTGAGCAAAATCAGGTAAACTCAGGATCAATATTCCCCCTCCCCTTTTTTTAAGACTAAGATCAGGATTAAAAACAAACCTTTGCCTAACACTTTTGTTTCGGACATTAATCCTACATATGTTACCATTTTTAAAAAATTAAAGCCACATCAACTGCAAAGACTTAAAATTAATAGCTGCCTGAAATTCAAACCTGAGTTTAAAGTAAATGTTAATTAAAATGTACATTGTACACTAGGATTAAACAACAACTTAAATGAAATACGGATTTATTTTTTTATTTTTTTTTACAGATTACTATAAACCATTTTCTTTAATCCATTTTAAAGATTATTATATTGGTGCAACACGATCTAGATGAAGATAAAAAGTGGTAGGTGCTGTTAGGGGCAGAAATGCACTGTTGAGTTGAGAAAAAGCAGTACAACCTTGACGAATTCGGAAAAGATATGCATGATCTAGGAACATATTTACTAAAGACCTTATCATCTAGATGATGGAGAACTCATGACTGTTTGATACATAGTCATGTCATGATGTAATCATTTGAAAATGCAACAAAATTAATTCTGACGTGTAGAGCATTGTTTTAAATGCCCTAAGACAGCCAAATGCCTGAAAATGCACTGGATTGTATTACACCTTGCAGCACTAAAGTAACCCAGCACACTATTAAGCCAAGCTTCTCAGGGTTAAAGAGTGTAATGTCCAAATCAATCAATCATACCAAATCCTGTACAATAAAAAGAAATACATGTATAATATAAGACTTTCAAATCACTTACAGTATGTACTGTGGCATACAGTGGAATGTTTAGTGACTGCTGTTCATTTGGTTTGTAAAATTCATCTCATGCCTGGACAATATGAATTATCCTGGTGACTACCTGTCTTAGTCATCTGTCCTTACCCTTGACCTGACCTTTAAATAAATGTGTGATTTCACTTAAATGAAACTCTGCACCTCGGCGCCATTCCCCTTTTGTTTTAAGCCAATGCATCTTCAACTACAGTCTGATTCATTGACCTATACTTCCGTTCCAAGCTGAGCCCTCTGTTGTGACGAGTCACATTTGCACCTAATCTATCTTCCATCCAGCTCTGAGTCAGCCAAGTGCCACATGGGCTTAGGCTGCTTTCAGCTCAAATCATACTGGTGCATGAACTCTGCAACAAATCGAGGGCATTTAGCTCGGGAATTGAAGGAGTGTAATAGGAACTGGGGAAAGAGGGAAGGCTTCGGCTGTTTAATAGAAAATGGATTTAATTATGATCTGTCTTTTTCATTTTATAAGGCAGAATGATAACAGATCGTTTAAAAAATATAAAAAACTATATTTACAATGCTAATCCTAAATGCATAATCTTCATCTTTCTTTGTAAAATAGTGCATGTTTTACTCAGGCAGTTCACTGATTCCTTACAGCTACAGTTCAACTGTGGTAAATATCACTTGATCACACAGAACCTTAAATTAGATTTTCTGAAGAACAAGGTCACTTTCATTAAACACTTTAATACATTTAGTTCTGTCTGGTTTAAGCAAAATACTGTTGCTCAGCTGAGGCCATCCTTCATGCTGTTACTGGATTTGTGGCACAAAATTTAGGAAATTTTAAAATTATATATATATATATATTTTTTTTAATGCACATATTTTTGCTTTAACTTACGTAAATGATTTGAAGATGTACTTCAATTATTCTATCGGATTCTTACTGGATTTTTCCTTGAAATAAAACTTTTACCACATCTCATAATGCATATATAGTTATCAACAGGATCTACTTTTATATTATATGTAAAAAATAAATAAATAAATAATAATAATAATAATAATAATGGCTCAATTTTCCTTTTCGTGGTGTTAGACATTTCACCTTTTGTATATTGAGATATATACAAACAGTGTTTAGCACAGTGGTCTTACACCTCCAGGGTTGTAGGTTCAAGTCCCAACTTTGTAACTTTCCCAGCCCAAACAATATCATTTGTCTTTTTTCCCCTCCTAAAGATGGTTATACCACCACTCGCCTTAATAAGAGCAGCAACATTGTCAGGTAAGGATTTCACCATTATCTTGAGTTTTGTCAGATTAAGCCCACCCTTGCTATGACTGGCTGCACTGTTCAGCTAAAGCTCATGGGTACGTGTTTTGTTGTTCCACCTGCTGCTTCAAATAAGCAATTTCTGGAGAGTGCATTCTGGTGAAAGTATCACTGTTCCATCAAGCTTAGCAATCGGATCACATACTGTTTTAGCCATATACACTTTCCGGAATGTAAAACTGTCAGTTATAGTGGCAATATCCATATCTGTTTCTACATCTGTTTAGTGCTCCAAATATTCATCTCTGTACCTCTATATACTGCACTGTACATTTGGGTCGATTTATTTCTTTACTATGAAATAGAGACTTGTTTAAGGCAGCTTCTTCAATGCAATTTTTTTGTGTGTCCTAAACAACGATACAAAATATTCTTTTATAGTTAAACCACAGCACTTTGTAAAACAGTTTTGTAACTGTAAAGTCTCACTGTGAACGAGTCTCAAGCAGATGCCTGCACATATTACCAGCAATCTTACTGTATGTCATATCGCAGATGTGTATTTGTATATGTTTAGAATAGGTCAGCTTACACTGAATAATGCATTTGTAATTGGTTATATCCCTAAAAACACAAATCCACAGCTGGAGACAGAAAAGGGTGAAAGAAGAAGGAAAAGGAGGATAAATTCCACATCACTTTAATTTTTAAATACAGGACCAGAAAGTCAGATAAGAACAGGAAGACTGACAAGAATAAGAGGTCTAACCGTAAAATGTGCTCATTGATTGATTTGTCCTTCTGGATAGTGAAGAAATTTATGCAGTTTATATAAGATCGTTTATCTCTAAAAAAAAAAAAAAAAAACATGGGTAGAATATAAAGAATCAGGTAATGATAACTGAACTAGTTAACCTCTTCAAAGCTGGTCTCAGGAGACAGTCCACCTACAGTGCATGTGATGCTGCTTGATTATTCAGCAGAAGCAATTTTATGTTGCTCAGTTCCTGCTAAATGCCCTCCAAACTTTCAAGGCACTCTTTGTAGAGCATTTTTGACGGCATTTTTATGCCTGTTTAAAAAGCAGATGATCGATCTCAAGAGAAACACAGAATCTTTCAGCTCTAAGGAAATGACTGGGGCTTTTTCCTGTTTTAATAAAGGAACAAAAAAGTAAATACATTCTACCTTCAATAGTTGACGAGCACTATGTAGAACAAGACTGAACAGGAAAATAGGAAATATCAGAATGGAAGGTTTATGGCAGAAAGGTTTGTTTAGTGCTTCCGTGTTGACTCATCCATGCTTTTAGAAAGTAATTTGGAAAATAAATAAGTACTCCACGGGCTTCTGAAACACAATGCATTAACATTTTACAGCACTCAGATACACAAATACATTTCATTTTTAAAAGAACAAAGTTTTGTGGTTCAGGAATTTTGAGTCATGTTAAAAACTAGTACAGAGACATACTGCAATTTCTGCCAACACTTCCTAAAACAGTATATAGGTACCATATCTGGAATTGTTTATACAAACACATACATACATACAGTAAATACACACACACACACACACACACACACACACATATATACATACATACACATATACACACTACAAATAAGTAGTATTTGTAACATAATGTATTATAAAAACAAAAATTGAACTCTGCAGTAGGAAAACTTAGAGCCACCTTGTGAATATAAGTGAACTGTGTATATGCTTATACTTTATTGATTGTACAATAAGCAATTAAACAATAATTATCCCAGTCATAAACTATAAAAAATAAATAATCAATTGCTGCTGGACAGTTAGAAAGGACATTTTTCATACTTTTTTTTTTTTATGCACATAATTCAAGTTGCTGACAGCTGTTTATGCTTATGGCTTATATTTATATTAGTGCTTTTAGAGGGTAATTTGGAGCCACATGAAATTTACCCCACAGACATGTCAATTTTGCTATACTATGCTTGAAGTACTTTTCTGTACAGAGGAATCTGCTTACCATTTTACCAATTTCAGGATCATTATTATTTGTATACAAACTTATTTGTGACTTAATTTTAAGTATTTTCTTGCAGTAACAGAAAAACCCTGTACTATCAGCTGTCATTAATAAGTTTATTGTGATTTTAAAAAATGATGTTGGAGGCTTGGGGAAATATTGGGGAAATATTTTCCATAACTTCTTGATAAATAATAATAATAAAAAAACAGTAGTTTAAATATAATCCAATTCATTAATCACCAACGTAAAAAAAATAATGTCACTAATACTTTGAATAAACCTAGCTGTTACAAATGTTACAAATTTTCTTATTGGAGGTGTTCCCCTAATGATACCAGAGTCCGGGGTATGGATGTGCCAATTGGTTCAATTCTTGTTTAAAAATGTTGTACTTTTCCGTACATAATTAAGTTGTTACATCAGATGTTTATCATCATTAAGACACTCTCATATGATAAGCACAAGTATTCAGTAACATTTTGTGTTCAATTCATAATACATCATAACCACCACGTCATAACTGATAACTAAATGCAGGAGTTGACAAAACAGATTAAAATTTAAAGTTCTTTCCTTTTCCAGTAGAACAACCAAGTTGAGATTGACCCATGTGACGGACTGAGATCTTGATATGACATTTGGCACGACTTTTGACTCAATGCTTGCATTTTGCATACAGGGTTAATACAGAGTTAAGTGTATCCTAGTTATAAACTGCAAACAATCAACTACATTTTATGCCGTATGGTTATAACATTACAGAGTACACATCTGCAGAACAGATAAAACAGAATAAATTTCTTCTTAGATAACTAATGAGGATTACACATGGAACTATTTAGATGTGATTTACTTATGCGTTTTGTATAAAATGTCACTTAAATGTTTGTCTATTTCAGATGCACAATTTTTGTTACATCGTTTCGTTTAACCTTTTAAATTAGTCTACTCCAATCAGTGTATTTGTGGTTCTGTACTTCACGCATCTTGCCTAGCTGTCCACATTAGACTAAATTTTGTGCAAAATGTTATCATTTTTACTCAAAATGGGGAGTAGGAAGCTGATTACATGCGAGGACTTAAGAAAAGAGCTTCATTTCCTTGAAATATGAAATAAAAATCTTCTGCCGTTTTTTCTGTAACTTGATATTTGACATTGATTTACCTTTCTACCATTGTACTCGTCTGCATTTAATAGTTCTTGCAAAAAACCATTTGTTGTTTCATCAGGATGTGATGTCCTTTATATTTCCACAGTAATTAAACTGTACTTTAATTTTTAAACCTAATTTGAAACTAAACTTCCAGACATGAGTTTAAAAGCTAAATTGTAGATATTTATATGTACAGTCGTGGCCAAAAGTTTTGAGAATGACACAAATATTAGTTTTCACAAAGTTTGCTGCTAAACTGCTTTTAGATGTTTGTTTCAGTTGTTTCTGTGATGTACTGAAATATAATTACAAGCACTTCATACGTTTCAAAGGCTTTTATCGACAATTACATGACATTTATGCAAAGAGTCAGTATTTGCAGTGTTGGCCCTTCTATTTCAGGACCTCTGCAATTCGACTTCTGGGCCAAATCCTGACTGATAGCAACCCATTCTTTCATAATCACTTCTTGGAGTTTGTCAGAATTAGTAGGTTTTTGTTTGTCCACCCGCCTCTTGAGGATTGACCACAAGTTCTCAATGGGATTAAGATCTGGGGAGTTTCCAGGCCACGGACCCAAAATGTCTACATTTTGGTCCCCGAACAACTTAGTTATCACTTTTGCCTTATGGCACGGTGCTCCATCGTGCTGGAAAATGCATTGTTCTTCACCAAACTGTTGTTGGATTGTTGGAAGAAGTTGCTGTTATGTGTTACATTGTTGTGTCTATCATGTACCTCTTTGTTTGCACATTTGCACGTGCACTTTGTCTATTGTGTATTTTTGTATAGAAATTTGATAGTTCTTTTAGATTAACTTAAAAATGTAAAAATTTGTGTTGTAAATTTATGTTGTTGCATTTATGTAGCACACTGGTCCTGGAGGAACGTTGTTTCGTTTCACTGTGTACTAACTGTATATGGTTGGAATGACAATAAAAGCCTACTTAACTTGACTTGCTGTTGGAGGGTGTTTTGGTACATTCTTTATTCATGGCTGTGTTTTTGGGCAAAATTGTGAGTGAKCCCACTCCCTTGGATGAGAAGCAACCCCACACATGAATGGTCTCAGGATGCTTTACTGTTGGCATGACACAGGACTTCATCCGAGAATATGGCTTTGTCCTCAGCAGTCCATTCGCCATAGATTTTGCAAAAGATCAATCTGTCCCTGATGTTTTTTTTGGAGAGAAGTGGCTTCTTTGCTGCCCTTCTTGACACCAGGCCATCTTCCAAAAGTCTTGGCCTCACTGTGCGTGCAGATGTGCTCACACCTGCCTGCTGCCATTCCTGAGCAAGCTCTGCACTGGTGGCACTCTGATCCCGCAGCTGAATCCTCTTTAGGAGACGATCCTGGCGCTTGCTGGACTTTCTTGGACGCCCTGAAGCCTTCTTAACAAGAATTGAAACTCTTTCCTTGAAGTTCTTGATGATCCTATAAATTGTTGATTTAGGTGCAATCTTAGTAGCCACAATATCCTTGCCTGTGAAGCCATTTTTATGCCACCATGGTTAACAATGAAAGAACAATGATTTCAAGCATCACCCTCCTTTTAACATGTCAAGTCTGCCATTCTAACCCAATCAACCTGACATAATGATCTCCTGCCTTGTGCCCATCGACATTCTCACCTGAGTTAACAAGCCGATTACTGAAATGATCTCAGCAGGTCCTTTAATGACAGCAATGAAATGCAATGGAAAGATTTGGGGGGAGGGGATTAAGTTCATTTTCATGGCAAAGAAGGACTATGCAATTCATCTGATCACTCTTCATAACATTCTGAAGTATATGCAAATTACTATTATAAAAACTTAAGCAGCAGCTTTTACAATTTTCAGTATTTATGTAATTCTCAAAACTTTTGGCCACGACTGTAGTTCTATAAAAAAATCTATAAAGTGACTAAAAGAAGCAAAAATATGTACTTATGCTAACTCAAGAGCAAGGTATACAGTATTTGTTTGTGTAGACTGGAGTAAACAGCAATTGAGCATGTAGAGCAGAACTATTTGTCTGCAGAAAGTAAAGGAATTTCTATAAAGAGCTTTGTTTCATTTGAGACCAGACAGAAATCCAACTTAAGCCCAGTAATAAATTTTATGTGGAACTCGTGTGTTAGCCCTTGAAGGCAAAAAATAAGGCAATAAATGTGCATTATATACGCATCTGAGGAGATATAAAAGTGATGGGATTGTGTTTGATTAATGGAACAAATGATAGAATGATGACTTGACCAAACAGGTAAATAACACCAAAATAACTTTCTTAAAGCAAACATGTGAAACGCAAAACGTCAGACTCAGGGGAAAACCAGGGCCCGCAAATATACTGTAACAATCCTTAAAACATAAGAAATAGAATCTCGAAATGAATTTTTTTTTCTTTCACTGTGTGTTTTTATTTTCCAGGATACATTACAGGTTTTTCCGACAGAAACAAGATGAGCGGGTTTTTGAGGCTTATATTTACGGTATAGCACTGCACATTTACTGCACAATTTAATCCTGAAGATGTTCTAAGGTTGTTTGTGACTTTCCCTTTAATGTCACAAAGAAAATAGCTGCACGAGTACATTTGTTATGAAAAAAGGCCAGAAAGAGCTGTCAGACATGTCCAGCACAGCCAAGAGGACGTTTTTGACAGTCACCATSCAGGCAGGAAAAACAATGTGCTGGCGGAGCTCCTGAGGAACAGAAGAGTGTTCGGCTTCTTCTCATGCATCAGCTCACTTGCACTGCATTTAATGCTTGGCTGGAGCAGTTCACTCAATCTCAGCCTCTCAGCTGGTCCGTTCGACTCTTTCAACCTCTTGCACACAATGTGTCTAATCACCGTACTTGTGGAAAGCTTATGAGTAAATAACACATGTCCCTGGATAAAAATCAAATTAACAGCAGGATTCCACCTCACTTTTGTGTTTCAACGTCTCACATGCTACAGCATATTAAAATACCTAATTGTTATTTCCTTATAATGTCATGTCTGGATAAATGAATATCGCAAATGGTGTTTGCAAATTGGGACTCTAGGGCACTCAACAGGATCTTAAATATCACTGTATGAAAAGTAGTAAAAATCAGAACTGAGTTTATTTCTTTTCATTTTGATTACGGCTTAGAGCTAATGAAAACAGTGTCTCAGAAAATGTTTTAACACAAAAATGTAGGACTACTGAAAAGTATGAATATGTACAGCACTTAATACGTGGTACTGTAGCTACTCCCTTTGCATGAATTACTGCAGCAATCCGACATCGCATGGAGGCGATCAGTCCGTGGCACTGCTGAGGGTTTTATGGAAGCCCAGGTTGCTCCGATAGTGGCCTTCAGATTTTCTATGTTCTGTGGTCTCGCATCTTCAACATTTATAGCCTATGTCCTGGATACATCTGTACATGGTGGATCTTGAAGCACTGACTCCAGCTACAGTCCACTTCTTGTGAATCTCCCCCAAATTCTTGAATGAGCTTCTTTTTACATTCCCCGCAAGGCTGTGGTTGTCCCTGTTACTTATGCACCTTTTTCTACCACATTTTTTTCCTTCCATTCAGCTTTCCAAAAAAACGTCACCATTGCAGCAGTGTCACATTATTGGGCTCCATCAAGCGAAGAAAACAACAAAGGACTTCATTAATTTTAACTACTGGATTAAGTAGGCTTCACACACTATCGAAATCTGAAAGGATATTGACGATTGAGTCCAACATAACGATATTACAGAGTAATGCATGCCTCAGGGCTCTAGGTTACTGATCAGAAGGTCAGGAGTCCAATCCTGCAAACCTGCTGAGCTGCTACTGAAGCTGCCATTAAGTCTCTTAATCATCTCTCCTCTGGGGTGCTGTATCACATCTGACCYTGCTTCGTAGTGCGGAATAATGGCTTTAAGCAATAACTACTGAGATCAAGTCCATTTTACTTACAATTGTGCATATATTCAGCACAATATAAAATTACAATCAACTTTAAAAAATAAGTTTTAAAGCACAACAGATTTCAGGTCAACTTATCAGAATTGACATATGTCTATATAAATACAAATATAAACTTTAATTTTAAAAAGGTTGCATTTGAATTAAGTTACATATTTGACTAATTAAATTAATCTTGGTAGTGTTTTAGAATCTAATTAGCTGGAGGAGGGGTTAATGTTTGTCGGACTCTAAACACCAGTCTAAACAAAACCTCAAAACTACTATCTTACTTTAGTAGCCATTAACTAACATTATAATATGCCAAAACGTACCTCCACAAGTGTACGTCTATAACTGAAGGCCGAAAAAGTCAAATGGATAGACCTAGTCGATCATATGTAAAAATAAATAAATAAATAAAATGTTCCTGAATTACACCTGTATTTATGTCAGAAAATTATATATAATTATATACACTATATTGCTAAAAGTATTCACTCGCCTGCCTTCACGTGCATATGAACTATAGATAATATAGCCTACATCCAATTCTTAATCCATAAGGTTTAATATGCTGTTGGACCACCCTTGATAGCTATAAGGGCTTCAACTCTTCTGGGAAGGTTTTCCCCAAGGTTTAGGAGTGTGTTCATGAGAATTTTTGACCATTGTTCCAGAAGAGCATTTGTGAGGTCAGACACTGATGTTGGACGAGAAGGCCTGGCTCACTGTCTCTGCTCTAATTCATCCCAAAGGTGTTCTGCTGGGTTGAGGGCAGGACTCGTATGCATTCTAATCCATATTTGTTCATATGCATTTGAAAGTTATAAAGTTTATATGCCTTAATTCATAAAATCATAAATATGTGTTATATTACAGCAAAGTTAATGACATGATCAGGAAAGCACAAATCAGTGCTAGTTCTAGATACAAACTTAACAGCATTTTTTTTTTAATCACAAAACTTGCAGAGGAAAACATGTACAAGCAGTAAAGCTATCCAAAATGGTTTTCTGCTTACAGTTGTAAAGAAGCAAGGTCTCAAGAATCCAGCTGCAAGGTTCTAGAATTGAGAGACCAGCTGCACTGGCACAGGAGAGAGTCATGCAACACTGTAAGGGCTCTCATAAACCAAACAGCCCTAATCATTAATTACACTAATAAAACAATTATTTTTTTCCCTCACTTACAGCGTCCACACATGCTGTTCAATTATGCAGTTCTGAAAGACTTTAATACCTGATCTTATTTGCAAGCAGCCATGACCAAAGCAGTGAAAACAGCTTCCTTCTGTTCCTCTGTCAAAGAATTTACATTTATCAAACCACACAGGCCAAGGTTAGTTTTCAAAACAGCATCACAGACTCATGATCACTGTTGGAGAGCAAATCAAATAATCAGTTCTCCAGAAGAGCTAACATATGTCATTAAAAGTAAAGAAAACAGGTTTAATCTTAGGCCAAGGAGATTCAAGTTACTAGTTCACTCTTGAAACAGCTTTGTGTTCGGGGCAGACAGAATCCTACCATGCATGAAAAATGTAATATTGATTATAAAGCCATGAGACTGGCATATTCCGTTTTTCGAACTTGGATAACACTTGACCTTAAACGCCAACTTAGCCACAACATCCATTACATAATTGTATTCTATCTCTATATTTTACTCATTGTGGGACAAAAGGTCATAGGAGTTTTTGCTGAAAGCTTCCACAGGAGATTGATTGGTTTATCATATCCTAAAACATTCAGAAAATAGAATTTATATTGTTTATTAAAGTGTTTTATTATTGTATTATATAAAAGAAGGGAAAAAGCAAAGACTGTTAAGTACTTTTATCAGTAGATGACAATCTGTTTTAAATACTCTCTGTCCACATGTTCAGCAAGGGAATGACTATCATTAATATCAGACACACAAAAAAGCCAAGTCCTGGACCAGTGTGTGGGCTCCTTTTAACTAATTAGTGAGCTAATAAGGGAAATACCATTAAGAGGAGCATGCTGAGCTCACATGATCACATACAGACTGGCGGCTACACTGGTTTTGGTGCATACGTCAGTTACACAAAGTAAACACAGCCGAATGCACAATATCAGTATTTGTTGTTGTTTTTCGTAATAATAATAATCATCATAATAATCATCATCATCATCATCATCATCATCATCATCATCAATTATGATTATTATTATGATTATTATTAATAATAATAATAATAATAATAATAATAAACTCAATTAACAAGTTTGAAAACTAATTAACTTAATTTTAACATTTCCATAACTTTTTCCTGAATGTTACACAGTTCAATGCATATTAATAGCCACCACCAAATTCTTTTGTGGCAGAAAAAAATTAGCTTCTCATAAAAATAAATAAATAAATAAATAAATAAATAAAAACATATTTACAAAGAATTTCAGTCCTAAAAAGATGTGGAGGCTAAAATTGTGGACTTTTGTATGCTCTTGCCCATTCATAATTATCCAATCAGCTAATTACTGTATGTGGCAGCAGCAAAGGGCATAAAATCATGCAGATACAGGTCAAGCACTTCAGGTCATAAAATTGGTTTGGCAAAAATGCTATTTTGGTGACTTTGACTATTACATGGTAATTGATGACAGGTAGGCTGATTTTGAATATTACAGAAACTATTGATCTCCTGCACAGAAAAAAAATGATGCATCAATGTACAGTATTTAAATTAAACAGCAGAAATTCCACTAAAGTAAATTTAGTATGTAAAGTATGTAAGTTAAAATAATGTTAAAATTAAATTTAAAAAGTTCCAATAAATAATGATTTTACACTGGGATTAAACAGAAATAAGTACATTATAAAATTCATTTATTTTAGTAAAATAGATATAAATATGTAAAACTACATAAGAGGAGTCTTAACTGGAATTTCCTTCAGGATCAATAAAAATCTACCTAACTTTATAACGGACTGGGCAAAATTAATGCATGATATTCTCTAAAGTTTATAGACTAGTTCAAGCTGACAGGAAAGATACATTACTACATGAACTTAAATAATCACTCTTTTCACCTGTGGTGCATGGAATTGCATCTCGGACCTCTGAATTACCTTGAGGCAGAGGAGTTACAACAGTGCAAAACCACATCAGGCTTCACTTCTGTCAGACAATAAGAGGAATCTGATGCTACAATATGCACAGACTGACCCAAACAGACCGTTAGTCAATTATTGTCAATAGTCAATGCCCACTTTATTATTATTATTATTATTATTAGTAGTAGTAGTAGTAGTAGTAGTAGTAGTAGTAGTAGTAGTAGTAGTATAAAATATATGAAGGTTTTTGTAGAACTTTCAGGTTCAGTTTATGAACCTCATTCATAAATCATTACTGTAATGGTAATTAAAACAAAGGCATTCAAATCCAGGCTAATATTCAGTGATGGCTTGTAAAATGTATGTCGATGTAAAATGTATGTCATTTAAGACAGGAAATAGAAGGTTGAGACATAGGATGTCTGGACTGCACCTTGAAGGTAAAGGAGTTAAAGTGGTTGATATTTTGTTGTTGTTGAAAGGAATCTTATTCTCACATAACTCAGTGATTATGTATATATATTTTTTTATTATATATTTCATTATATATTTTAGTAATTTATCATTGCATAAGTTATGAGCAGTATTTTTTCACTAAGAAATAACTCTTTTTCCACACTTTTCCAAGGATAAATCAGAAGCCAGGAAAAGTTGTGTTAGACACAGACAGCAACATGTGTCAGTGCTTTGGCATAAGAAAGTTAGACTTTGCACAAAACTGAAAATAGCAGCATCAGATTTTCACCCTAAGCTGATGCGATTAAGTTAAATAATTGTTCAAAACTTATACGTAGGAATACAGAAATACTGTTGTAGCCCAAATTCATGCGTGATGTTTCAGAGGAAAACGGATCACAGTGAAAGTGTGTATAGCGTACCAAGTCAGTGCGGAGAAATGTGCAGAGAAAGCCTGCAGGTCCAAGAGTGGAGCTCCAGCTGACATATATATGACTCAGTGAAAGATCTCCATACTATGTTAATCCTACAGTGGCAAATAATTCAACTCCTTCATAAGCTGCTTTCAAAGTTCTGAAAACCATGCACACATTCTTTTTGGGTGTGCTTCCAATTACGGCAGGCACTGAGATGCGGCATCTATCTATCTCTGTCTTCTATCTCCTGTCTTCTTTCTCTTTTTCAAGTGCAATGTTACACTCTAATAATTTCAATTAAAATTAATAAATTACGCTTCCCTCAGTGTGGACTTTACATGAAGCACGCAGTTGAAACGAGTTGATTTTCCACTTTATAACTTCGAAATAATATATTAAACGACTGATGTGAAAACAATGCGACAATACACAACTCGAGCAACACTTTGAATTCAAATGATGCACCTTTTTGAAATAATAATCACTTTGCTTTTTGGCTGCAATGCAGGCACAGATGGTAATAAATCTTATACTTAATGTGCATCTGTATCCACAGAGAGCCAAAAAGCTAAACACAAAGCAATGATGAAGTTCCACAGATGCTCAATACACAGCGCATGGAGAAGATGGTACGCATCATAAAACAAGCACAGAAAACAATCACGATATTCTTAATGAATAATGAATCCATAACCCTTTGCCATTGTGCACAGCTGCCCGTAATGATGGCTTTACCATTTAAAATACATTTCTGATTAAGCATCCATGTGTGCATTTTAAATTGGGGGAACGGGGGGAGGGGTGACATGGGGAAAGAGAGACGGATATATGGATTGATGTGCATAAAGAGAGGGAGGGAAAGAGAGAGAAAGAAAGAGCACAGAGAAACTGAAAAAAGGTGGAGAAAGACCGACACATGAAGGGATTAGTAAAAAAAAGAAATGAGGGAGGAATAAAGAAAAAAGACAGAAGAGGGGGGGCATATAGCCAAAGAGAAAGATAGAGAGCGAAGTGAGAGATACACGGAAGGACAGAAGGAAATTTAGAAAAAAGGCATATGAGAGGGAGAGAGAACTAGAGCTAGAGACAGAAAAAGATCCAGCATTTTTGCTAAGGCTAATAAATGGCATGTTAGAATTAATTTGTGAGCCTCAAAGTTTCTTAAAAAAGGGGAGGTTTTTTTTTTTTTTTAGTTTAGAAGCCTTCCATTTTAGTCCAAAAAAAATTACAGTGCATAAAATCTTTTTTTTTTAGGAAAAAAAATGGAATAAGCTATCAAAAAGTAAAAAAGAAATCAGACTAAATCAAATTAATTAAGGCAGTTTTATATATCCAGGACCATTTCATTAAAGATTTTTTTTCCTATTCATTCAGTTTCGCTTTTTTTGTGGTCTGTGGCTTCAAATCAGCTCTCCGATGCTTGAAAATTCATAAGATGAATAAGATGCATTAGAGAAGGAAACACATGGGACTAATGTAGGGCAAAGGGCTGCCAGGACTGGAAATAGAAATCAATGATCTGATTCGGATTAGGCGAAAAATATTTTATGCAATACAGTGTACTCTACTGTAGAATAGCAAAAAGCTGATTTGAAAAGCAGTTAAAGCGCAGCATAACTCTTAACAAAAAGGCACATGCATCAGCATGTTACTGATCTCCCTGTAATGAATACTACAGGAGTTCCAGCATTATGGATCAGACATTTAAACTCGTATCGACTCGCCTGCACAAGCTCAGCGTAAGTGAGATAGCTTGCGTATGCTGTGATGTGACCTCTCAGGGAAAATGCAGATCAATATTCAGGAATCAAAAAGACTGTCATTTACATATTACATATGAATGTTATGGATKTGTCAAAGAGAAAGGGAGCTTCTGAGGGATTTTCAACATCGTGAAAATTTTGCATCTATTTAAATGCATTTTTTATGCAATTAAGATCTTTTATTTGTTGTCTTTTATTTAACTGTGCATACAGATTAAATTTTTTTTCATTATTTTGCTTAATTATGGTGAAGCTTTCTGCATGAGACATGTTTTGAACATCAGCCATTCAAGTGTCACTGCTGTAAAACTGTTGTTTTCAACCATGGGAAGTCATGACAGATGGCTTTGCACTTTTCCAGTAACATGACAAGCTGCAGGTTTTTTTGTTTTTTTTTGGTTTATTACCTCGAAGAGACAGAAAAAATGAAGGGCTGATTGGAAGCAGATGGGAACGTGCTGTTGCTATAATGTAAGTGATAACATGGACTAACTTGTTTTCTGGACATTCCACCACTATAAATACAACCATAAATGTATAAAACATACACATGCCGTGAGGCTGAAATAAAAAAAAGGGCAAATCGCTATACTTTATGTAACTTTAATAAATATAAAGCTAAATAAAACATTTTACACATTTTTGACAACGAACTTTTCTTTTCTTTACTATACAATTACAGTATAACAGCCTATCAAATACCGTCTTACTCTGTTCATGCTTGGTATCTAAAAGATTGTGTCAGTTAAGCTAAAAACAAACATTAAGCATGAAGCAAATCAATTCAGTCAGTCAATCATGGGCCCTTAATGGAGTCCATTACAAAATAACCAAAAAGCTGACAGTAAGAGTAGAACAGCTGTTATTCTGGAAGTCAGTAAGCAAAAAATGGTTGAAACGATGAATAAATGTGCTGAGAAAAGCAACCAATCGGACAGAAACTATAAAAATCTAATTTCTGCCATTGATATTATATTAAATTGCATCCACATTTATTTTCCCCCATTTTTCTATTCAAATTTTAAAATACTTTGTAGTGTAGAGCTTTTTAAAAAAAAGCAACAGCAATCACTTCATCTTTTTTACAATATGAACATGAGAATTAGCATTAACTGTGATATTTTAGTGACAAAGATACATGCTGGGCTTAACRTGAACACACAAGCCCACATCATGCCAAACTACAGCATCTTGCTCTAGTAAAATCAAACCTTTCTATGTGTAAGCACATGAAGCCTGTGTATTAGCAGCCCATGGAACATCTGTTTTATAAAAAGTGCTAAATTACCCATCAACTAATCATTTATGTTAAATAAATGGACATCAAACATTATGAGAGTCATGAGTCTATTAAAATCACGCCTTTTAGAGGTGATCCAACTACAATATGAAATTCACTGTAGAATCCACACATGATCATTTCTCTTGATATATATATATAAAAAATCATTACGACAAATTCACATCAAGGCATTTAACAAGGACTAAAACTAAGGTAACTAGGCAAGTAATAAAAGATAATAAAGGGAAAAGGGTAAAAAAAAAACCTTATATGAATGTAATTATGGAAACAGACAAAACAACTCACATTAAAACACCCAATTAACATCAGAGTACTCTTACAGACATGGCATCTCAATTAGTGATTCCAAGAACAGATTTTAAAAAATGAAAAAATAAACAGAAAAAAGACAATGCATGCATTCAGATCAAAGTGCTAATGGAGACGAGTGCTTTTATCAGAATAGTGCAAGCGCATTATTTAAAAAGATAATTAAATAAGATGACTTAAATGAGGAGAACAATGAAAAATCACAGACCTTCATGAAGTGGCCTGCAATTTGAAACTATATTTGAACCTTAAAGTTCAATGTTTCGTACATGCTGAACTGCCACACACACACCCACAATGACATAAATAAATATGTGCCATCCGGCAGCGGACATTTCCCACCCTGAAGATATATCTGTCGCTTCTGCAGCAGTTACTTAAGGCATCAGGTTGCCAGCTTGAAGTCATTTGAACACGAAAGGCAATTTGGGAACACCAATTAGTCTAACCAATTAGTCACAGCATGTCTTTGGACTGTGAGAGGAAACCGGAGTACATGGAGGAAACCCACCAAGCACAGGGAGAACATGCAAACTTCATGTACTCATGGTTGTATCATACGAGAGGGAAAACAAGGTTACTTCTGAGGCTGTTACATAAACACCCCATTTTTAACTGGTATCTTTGAGCACTTTGCAGCCTGTCACAGTAAAGCATTTGGTCCCATGTGTTTAATTTAATCTATGTACATCATTTAATTAAATATGAAGAAAAGGTGTGGCTGGAAATATTTGCATGGTACTATATAACTCCAAAAACACCTTTTGCCTTAACTTCTTATATTTCATTCAGACATTTGGACAAGACAAATAAATAATCATAATATTTATACAAATACAGTGATACCTTAGAATACAAATGCCTGCCTTGAGAATTTTACCCTGAAGAACTGAAAATTTGCAAGAACTTTGCCTCGGCTGTTTCATTTTTAAAGCAGCCGGTGCCAAGAGGAATCTTAAATTATGAATAAGTGAGGTTTAATGTCTATTTGTTTAATATTTTACTTAATTTACATGTCTTTTCCAAATGTTTTTATTGTTTTTATATGCAAAAATATGATTAATGTTAAAAATTGGTATTATTTGTGTGGCTGAAACGGATTATCTGGACTATTTACATTATTTCCAATGGGAAAATGCGTTTCACAATACAACATTTCACCTTAAGAACTCTCTGAAATTGGTATGTCGAGGTACCACTAGATATAAAGTACTCACTGTTATTTAAGGTAGCAACATAGTAAGGTAGGTTAACAAACATAACTTTTATACGCTCGTATCTCATTGCATACACAATATTATACTCATGAAATGACATAGCTGCATACCTTTTTATTTCTAAACTAGGCACCTAATAAATCATTTCACTTCAGGTACGTGTAGACATGTTATACAGTCGACCCCCGCGAATTTGCAGTTCAGCATTCGTGGCCTCAGTCGTTCACGGATTTTTCCATAGTACCTAAATAATAATTGTTCACAGAAACCCTTGCGGAAACCTCAAATATCCTCCGCAATTTTTTTCTGCCTATTTTGGGTGCCAATATATATTTTTTCATGTATTTTAACACTAAACTATTAATACCTATATAATTTTATATAAAAAATTTTATAATATAAATATTAAGATAAATTCAGTTAAATTTCCATATAAAATAACATACTGTATACATTTTTTTTAGTACTGAGCACAAAGCGACCGTAGAGGGAAACAGGGCTTGGGATGATGAATTATTACTGGCTTATACCAAAGAAAATGCGCTTGCATGAATTACAGTACATGTAGGGGTAATGGTGGTATTTTACATTCTAGCATTGCGGGAGACATAGCAGTAAAGTACTTTTTTTTAAGGGTAATGTATTAAGCTGAGTTTAAAATCAAATTAAATAGTTTTGGGGGCATATTTTGGACTTAAACTATATAAATAGCCGTTTACAGGCATGGTTTCAACCACATCCAAAATTCAAGTTTTTTCACAATTCGCAGATGCTCTAGGAACGTAACCTCCCAGAATTTCAAGTGTAGACTGTATACACTGCCCAGCACACAAAAAAAGTCATCTAATAACCACCTCTTGCTTAGATCACAGATGTGGCATCATTGATAAGCTTGTGCAATGTCACAACATTTATTGCAGTCCAGAGTCACATTAATTTTGCTCCAAGATCTCACTCCAAGAGTCTCACAATTTGAGCCTGATGAATGAAAAAAACATTCAGTATGTTCAGGTGGTCTGATTGTCTCATTTTTTAGGCACATAGCATTGCTGAACTTACACCCGAGCAACAGAAGCAACCCCAGATCATAAAACTGCCCCTACAGTCCTGTACAGGGTAGGCACTATGCATGATCTTTTTCCAATGCTTCACAGTCCTTTCTTCAAATGCTTCTTAGCAAATTGAAGCCTATTATTCTGAATAACCTTATTGATAAGTGGTTTTCTTGAGGCTACACAACTTTTAGTTCCAATCCCTTGAGTTCTCTTCACATTGTGCATGTTGAATAGTGGTTTATTTCATTATTAAACATAGCCGGGAGTTTTACTGTTCTTTTTTTTTTTTCTTCGATTTGATTTCGAAGTGTTTAAGTGATTTCCCATCAGACTCGTTCAGCATGTTTTTCTGACCACATGTATTCCTCAAAGATCATTATTAGGTGTTTTACAGTGCTTAATCTAATTTTAGTAGTTTCAGCAATCTACTTAGTTGTTTTCCTTTTCCTGATGCAGGACAATAACTTGCCCCCTTCTGAAACAGAGGACCATCTTTCCCAAAACCACAGCATATGTCTTCTGACTTGGGCATGCTTGTTGCCAGCTGAACCATATTAATCACTGCAGTAATTATCCAATGAAAGCCTCTTAACTAGTTCCTTAGTTAAACCCATGTTCTGACTTTTTTTGGCCAAATGTGAAATTGTTATTCTTAACTATTTCACACAGTGCAGAACAAAAAACAGGCTGTATTATGAATCAACTGTGGTTTTCATAGTGTGCATATTAATTGAATTATTGTACAAACTTAGATGCAACCTAAGACGCTTCTGAAAATTTTAACAGCATTTTGTTCTTTTCCTTCTTCTTCTTCTTTCTTCCGGCATGCTTCGTGCCTACTCCCAGCAAGATGTCACCGCAGTCCCTATATGTATGCAGTTATGCAATCAGCTAATGGTGCGTTAAAAAATGTTCAGCTATATGCCAATGGCTTCAGGTAAATCCCTAACATTCCTGTTTTTAGCTGACAGGAAGAAAACCTTTTTCTTCTGTTGTACGTCATTCACCTCAAAGTTAAATGTTTTGTGCATGTTCAGGTAATCACTGAAAGGACTGACTGTCCTTTGTAGTTTTGTAGTCAGTGCATCAAAAGCCACCTCTTTTCAGATAAAAGTACATTTATGGTGTATAGTGTTAAGAGGAAGATGAGAAACAACTGACCCAACAACACAGACGAGCTGAAGGCTGCTATCCAAGAAACCTTGTCTTCAATACCTCAACAGAGCCACAGAATGATTGATTGTCTCCTTGTCATGCTGCATTGATGCAGTAATTTGTACCAATCAAGTATTCCCCAATCAAGTGCATAAATCTCAAAAAAGATTTTAATGTTTCAATGCTTTAAAATATTTAACTTTACATGTAATGAGTCTAGAATATACAGGTTTCACTTACTTTGAATTACATTATGAAAACACTTTTCCACAAATCTTTTGCTGGGATATGCGAAGAAGGCATTTCACTGTGCAGTAATACAGGTATGTGACAAATATCACATAAGTTAAGGCTTAACTTAACTATATATAAATCAGCCATGCCATTAACATTGATTCAATTATATGCTGGTCAACCGGTGACAGAAACCATGTGCCTGGAACAAAGGTCCGTTCGAATCCCACAGACATGGATATGTAAGTATAAGAAGGGTGAAAAGTTTAAAGAACCAAGTGCACGTGATTCTACATTTAACCTGAATTAAACCTTAGTGTGATTTTTACAGTGCTTTTACCTGTGTTCACTGTCACAAAGCAGCTTCAAAGAATCCCCCCCAAAAAATTATGGAAATCAGTTTTAAAAATATGAGGAAATATGTATAAATTATGATAATCAGATTGTCCCTGATGAGCAAGCCGAGGGCAACAGTGGCTAGGAAAAACACACTGAGATCACAAAAGGAAGAAACCTTGAGAGGAACCCGACTCAACAAGGAACCCATCCTCATTTTGGTGATATCAGATAGAAAGGATTAATTTGTAGTCATTCTGTGTTTCAGTATAACAGGAAAGTTGGTTAAATCCTTTGATAAATGAAGAACTACCAACAGCACAGTGAATCTCACAGTATATGACTGTACCGTAGCTCCACCTATTGATACCTCATGTTTAGTATAGATGACAAACAGCCAGCTCATTTAAAATTTCATATAAAAGTTCAGTATTTTCCATACAACATTTAAATTCTGATCTCCAACATACTGTACTTGGATTCAATATTTTTCTTAATAATTATTTGTATATAACCATTTTAGGACAAGTACAATATATAATTCATATAAATAAATACTTACATCAAATGTGTTTTAACCATATAAAGGTTATGCCATTCTATTTGTGGCTATGTAAACTTCAACCTCTTCAAGCTTATTATTTAGTAATGCATCTTAAAAGCATATTACTCAGTAACTATGAATAATTTAGTAACCATAGTAAAACTAATAGGAACAATATGTAGTTAAGAGCGTGAGGAATGTGATTCAGCAGAGGTCTGGCTGATCATTTACAAAAACGTTTTTTTTTTTTATGTCTTGGGCAAGTATCATTCTTGGTAAATCACCTTGACAGCAAGAATTAAGTTGTGCCGGCATGCTAATATTGAATATGATACTGGAGCCCACTGTACACATACAMACCAATGAATAAAACATAGGTCATTATCTCGATTAGTATTAAAGCACAGCAAGTGAATGACTGATACCCAATCAGACTGAGAAATATCACTGAGCATGTTGTGTTATGTTTTTTTTTTTTTTCCTACTGTAATGCTCTGGGTCTTTTTGTCTTGTGACACAGAGCTGGAGTGGTACATGCGTTTGGTATGCTCTCTATCTTATCTATATAATGGTGTGGCAGGATGCAATGGAAATAGACAAACTGGTGATTAATGTTTCGAAATAGCATTGTAAAAATGTTTTAAGAGCATGGCAAGCATCTGCCCTTAGGGCAAGACTCCTCATTTCTTTCCGTGCAGCTCTCTTAGAGCAAGTGTAAATGCATTTCCATGGAGTTTATTCAGCGAAGACCTGGACTAACTAAAAACAATCACAAGATTCTATAGTGTTTGCCAATACATGAAAGTCATGTGGAGGAAAAAAAGGGCACAATGGTGTTTAACCAGAAAAAAATTATAATAAAATTTACCTTTTTGCTTTAGTCAGGAATGAAGGCATGGTCTTCATGGATGTTTTTTTTTCTCGCTCTCTTTCTCTCTCTCTCTCTCTCTCTCTCTCTCTCTCTCTCAAATGATTCATTTTTAATATTCATGTCTATATAATTTCCATCTGTATCTCTGGCTTATGTACATCCATTTGCATCTTCCAGTATATTAAGTAGAGCTGGACAGTAGAGATGTTGCTTTATGAAGAATAAATAAATTGGTGCTTCTTTTGATTAAAGAGGAAATTTGTGGTTACACTGCATTACAATGCAGAATGTAAAAAGAGTGTGCTGAATTACTGTTATGCATGAGTTATAAAGTCATTCTAAAATTCTTTGATGGAACAGGGCAATTCCTTCATATATCCTACTGAATGAGCACATACAACAAATACGTCATTCTACAATGATCATGGCCGATTCAAGTGTTTCTGAAAAAATTTTTTAAGTGTTTAATGAGCAAATGAGATAGAAAATTTATGATAAGATTCATGTCAGGTGGTGTAGCATTTGGATGTGCAACTTTGGACGTGCTGATTTTTGCAACCTGAACACAACAACTAACTCAAAGCAAAGCTCAGCCCTCAGGTCCACTGGAGTAAAGACGCAACATGATATTCTAACAGAATGTAACATCCAGCAGGAATCATTAGAAAGCCATTAGGCTCGCGTGGCAGGGTGATAGGAAGTCTTACCGTTGCAGGGGGAAAACCTGAAGTCCTCGTTGTGTTCAGCCCTGATGTCCTGTAGATAAACCACCGAATTCCATCCTAAGCCGCACTCAGAAGTTGTCGACGCTTCACTCTTATACCATATTTGTCTCTTGTGTATTTCTCTTTTTAAAAAATCCTATCCAGTTTATTTGAAAATGGTGCAAAAAGGGCAAATGATGGACAAGTACTTTTTTATATATATATCAGATCTGTGATGAAGACGCAAAGGTGGTTGCCGTCGTTACAGTTGAGCTGTGGGTTGCCCAAGCGCGTCTAACTGCCAGACGTTTCCACGAGTGCTCCTCGCTTCTCCCGGACCCACAGCTGATCGACCCCGGGTTGCCAGAAATCCTTGTTTTTGAAACCCCCACCCGGTCACGCAATATAAACGCCTATCTGATAATCCTATACCTAATTGTAATCGAATAGTATAAGATCATATTTTGTCCGAAAGTCACAAATAATGAAGGACAACCAGTCAAACCCAAATTATATCGCAAGTTAACAGAGGAAAGCTGTATTATTTTAAATTAATTAAAAAAAACAGGTGGGATTTATGTACAATCTGGCAACGCGGATAATCGCAAGACAGCTTCCTCGCACGCGCAAAGGAAAAGCGCAGCCCCGCTGTGTGCCATGTAAAGTGTCCGAGCAGGGGGYGGAGAGGCTGCTGCATTAACCTGTGACATGATCGAACATTTAGAAAAATATCTAAAATAAGCAAGAACTGTCAAGGGGTAAAAACTATCAGGAGGTAATTAAGACTCATGAGCAAGAAATAGTTTACCACAACCGGGAAAAAATGCTAAATAACACAAAAATACATAATATATTTAAGTGCAGAATGTGGTATATAACTCTATTACAAAACTAAATTCTGATCATTTCATGGTCATTTCATCCTGGTTAGGCTGGTATATCCAAATCACATACAGTACATGTTAGGGTGCACTGCTGCTTCTGATTAGAAGAAGGCAGAGTTTAACATCTGGTATACAGTAGTTACAACAGAAAAGACTGGGCAAAGGTTCTTCTTGAAGTCTAACAAAGAATGAGCATAGAAGTTGCATGGAATATTGAGCTCATAACATTTGGATTTTAACATATACCTATTTCAGCATTTCTGCCACTTTTGATAGTGAACATACATGAACATCAATATGATAATTGTATTATCGTAATGTTATCAAGATGAAAATAACTTAATGCCTTGTTCATTTTCATAAATATTCTTTAAAAAAGTATACACTTTTTGGGTGCAGTTATGTGATGGTGAAAATGCATTCTGACAGATTTAACGACTTTTCATAACTCCATTGGATTGTTTCCATCAAAAAAAATCAGTCCCATAATTACAACAACGCATACTCATACCCTTTCATCATTCACCAGGAACATAATTAAATGTCACAGCCTTTCTGATTGTAATACCCGTGTCTGTCCATATGTCTAATCCAGCATGTAGTCATAATAGCCCTTATAACATAACACCCAGATCCTCTGATTACATGGTGCATTGCATTACATTATCTAATGTGCTGGTTATTACATTTATTATTAGGGCTTTTATATTCCAGTCAATATCTCTTAAGTTTGAATTAAATATATGAAATATTACTATTCTAAAAATGTGCCATTAGCAGGAAATCACATTATTTTAAACACTTAATTTAGAGTTTTCATAGCGGTAAATGCGAAAGGAAGGAAATTAATAAGAGCCTCCTGCAAATAATAATGAAGAGACCTAAGGACTAAATCATGTCTCAAGCCTGCTTGGGGAAATATGTATCAGTTCCATTTGTGTGCTTGAGATTACTAGCACATGAAAAACTCTTCCATTAAAAGGAATACAACAAGAAAGACTTCATGGCAAAAATGAGAAAGGTTACACCAACATAAAAGAAATATAAATAAAACTTCCCCCCCCCCTCTATTTTAGACACTCTAATGGTTATTTTTTAGCTATCTACTTATTGCTTTATTTAAGTATGTAGGCAAGTATTATTTATGCAGTTAGTTAGGTAGTTGGTATCTTTTCTTGGTCTTTATGATTCTAAACAAAACAAAATGTAGGATCTGGTTAATAGCTCACTGATATGGCAGAGAATAATAAGCATCCTGTCACACACCTGCCTTGGTAATGTGGCACAATGTGAAAATGGCAAAAATGCATCAGAGCAGATTTCTGTAAATGGTTTTGACTGTGCTGCAGCAATTAGGGAATCAAAATCCCCATCATCAGGTGTACACGTCTGTCCAAGTGACTGAGGTTGGGGTTATTTTTACTACGGTCTATTTTCTATGAAAACATAATAAATTATTTTAATAATTAATTAATTAATTATTATGTTTTTATAGAAAATAGACCGTAGTAAAAATAACCTCAACCTCAGTCACTTGGACAGACGTATAAAAACATAAATTTATTAAATAATTGATTTATAAATGTATTTAATCCTATTGTAAGCTGTTTTGTGAGTATTTCTATACAGTGCATTTATCATGAAAAGACAAACTTGAAGGTGATTTTAGAGTTTGGAATATCTGTCCACTGCAATAGCATTAAATCTCTATTGGACTGTTCTGGAAGCTAAAGTTTCTATTAAAAAAAGGGAAAAAAAAGAAAAGAAAAAAAAGAAATGTAATACTGTATGTGTTTCACAGGGTTGGTTAAGGTGAGAAGACAAATATTGAACTGCCTCAACAAAAAAACAGGTTACTTTTCTGTTCTATCAGCAAGTATCCATGACTCAGAGAAAATTAAAACAATCCCACAGAACAAAACAAACCTCTCCTTTATCCACCCATCATGCATGTGCATCCATGTACACACACAGATTTACAGGTAGGTGATAGGGGCCATGATGCATATTTATGACCCTTAAAATGGCCTGGTTTTAATACTCTCACCATCTGTTTGGTGGTAAAATGCAGCATGTTAGCAACAATATCAAGATTTCAACAGCATACATATATCTTTCTTGACATCTTCAAAATAATTCCATCATTGATGTATTGCAGATGGCTTTTTATATTATTGTGGTTTACCTGCATTTGGGTTTTCTCATTTGAATGAATGTGCTTTGTTTCATTTGCATCTGATACGCACTATAAGCAGGATAATTGGACATGTCACACATACTTAACATGATGCTTTCCAAAGGGCACACAGACCTAAGCTAAAAGGTTAGACACAGCAGCCAACATAAAGGCAAGTTGTTTTTACCATATCTCATAGCATCACTTAGTGTCTTATGACTGAATTTGTTAGGCCAACACATCCTCTGTCCAAATGGAGCAACTCAGGCTTTTTTTTCTTCTTCTTTTTTTTTAACATAGCCAACATGTTATACAAAGTGCAGGGGAAAAGAGGTCACATCCTACCTGTTTCGTAAGCAGACGTAGGCCCCTACTGAATGATGATAATGTCATTAGGATTGAGTGTCTCCCTCCATTACAAATTTGTCTGATAAACTGTCAGTGACCCTGCAGGAGATCATTCTTAAATCACTTCCTTGTGCTACCATTTGACAAAAATGGGACATTGTGTGAATCTCATGAATAGAAAATGAAAACTGTGGACTGTGTTGTATTTCTACATGCAACAGAACTGCATGTGCAGATAAACTGGATTTACTTTTTTTTTTAGATGAAGAAAAGAAAAGGTCAAATTCCTTAAGAAGATTTCCCCATTCTGTATGGATTTTCTTCTTGTTTTCCTCTTAGTAAGCAATGTGTAATACCCCAGTCAGTGCAAAACATAATTTACAAAACTGGATGAAATTAAGGCTGAACAATGTTAAAAACAATTTTTATTTAAAATCAATAGTCTATTGTAGAAACTTCACAAACTTCACATATTTTACACATTCCTAGTATCAAGAAATTTCTGGGTTAAAAATAAAAAGACCTGAATTTGGTGAGTAAGCTGTATTCAACTAAATTAAAATAAAAATGAATTGAAATATTCTTGCAATGAATCTAGAGTTTCACTTTTTCAGTTTTCCAAGATATTCTTATTTTTCACTTTACACACGCCAGACCAAACAAAGTCACTATCTGGATTTAACAAAGCAAATATTTAAGAGTCTTCCATTGGACAGTTACTGCAGTAATTAATATGGTTCTGCTGGCAACAAATTATTTAATCTTAACTGATACTGTGAGTATCTTCTCATTTCCTGAACAGCCATGCCAGAAGGCTTATCTGTGGTCACGGAAAAGATGTTACTTTGTTTCTGGAGGGTCGACTTATTGCCCTGCATCAAGCAAAAAAAACAATAAGGGAGATTGCTGAAACTACTAAAATGTGAATGATCGTGATCAGAGATCATGTAAACGTTTAGAGAAATTAAATCATAAAAACAATAGAACAATGGAACCTATGGTTATGGTAAATAGTGAAAGTTAGAGCATTTCAAACATGGATAAAGCAAAAAGCCCTAAAGGGATTGGGACTCAAAAGGTGGGTAGGCTAATCAGAGAAAAGATGTCAATTTGCTATAGCGAGCATAGCGAGTGGACTGTAGAACATTGGAAAAAGGTCATGTGGTCAGATGAGTCAAGATTTACCCTGTTCCTGAGCGATGGACACATTGTACTGTAAGAAGAGAGGCTGATGATATGATGCACCCATCATACCTAGTGCCTACTGTAACAGCCTGTGGGCCAGTGTTATGATCTGGGGTTGCTTCCGTTGGTCAGATCTAAATTTAGCTGTAAAAATCTAGTGTCAAAGAATGTGGTCAGCTGACACATCAATATACAATGACCAGGTTTGTCCATCAATGAATTCGAATCTCCCGCACACCATCCTTATTTCCTTAACATTTAAAATGGGCTACAATCCTTAAACATCCTTTTGTTTTCAATGTGTATTTTAATTTAGCAAGATGCGTCATTCAATCCCGAGTCACCGGACAGAAGTACAGAAAAGCCACACTTTGGAGGAGTTTGACATTATTGAAAATAATTGTGAATGCCCTAGTTGGTTGGACCAATCATTGGTTGGATATGGCTAAAACCGTTTTATTTTAGCCAAAACCGCGGCTAAAAGAGTCTTTAAATTTAAATAAGGCAAAATATTGTTTGAAATGTCTTATACCGTAGCACAATGGGAAAAAGTCTTCAGCTTTTACATTCTGTTTGAAGTTCAATCAGTCACTTCCACTTGCTTTAAAATGACTGAATCAAAGCAGGGTCTCCTGGTGGCAGGAATCGAGATTACCTGATGGAGTCTCGCATCCTCTCATATAAATCCATGCATTTCCATCTCAGAAAAAGTTAATCACAGATCACAGGGGAAAACTTCTAACAGCAGCTAAAAGCCTATATCATATTGATTCTTTATTAGAACCATACTGCCTTTCTGATGTCTCGATTACACGTGCCTTGACAAGAAATATGCAGTCTGCAGTCAGCAGTGTATGTATCTCAGGGGAAGTGTACTGCCACCTACCAGCAGCCACTTATAAAGCATCATTTTTTGTTGCAAATTAGATTGTGGCAATATATTTACCTGCCAAGCCCACTGAGAGTGACCAAATCTCTTTCCATATAAAGACATTAGCCTTTTGGTGACTTCTTTTCTAATACTGCAAAGGATTTCTGATCAATGTTTCTCAATTTATTTCTTGCGTGTGGCTGGTTCAGAGTAAAAAGAATTATAATTTTTTATAATACCCACAAAAGGGATTGTAGAAAGATTGTGTGTGGGAGTTGCGAACAGAAGASAAATTAAGAGGAAAAAACAACTCTGTTATGCTGTGTAGGGAATTTAGATTTGCTGGGATGTTTTGGCTCCAATCAATACAACATTCTTTTGACTGATCACCTGCATCCTATAATGAAATCTATTCTGTCCTGATGCGAGTGCTCTGTTCCAGGCTGATGATGCCCCCATTCATTTTTAAATAGGCACACAAGCAAACAACGAGCTTCTAATAAATAATCAATGCGGTATAAGAGTTTGTGTTGCTGTTACAAGTTCTGATTAACATTTGATCAGGAGAATGGATTTATGCAAATAGATTGGACAAACCAAATGATCTTGATTCTAGCTACCAGGAGACGCATGTTTAATTCAGTCATTTTAAATGATTTATAATGTCACTATCGGAAGACTGCTCCTTTGGGGCCTGGTTCCATGCATGGTCTCAGGAGCGGCCTCTGGTTTGCTTAATAGGAATTTAAATCTATATTAACGTTCATGCGAGGATGCTTTGTGACAGTGATTGAATCAAGGGCTCACTGATTGGTTTGATGAGGATAAAAATAATGATGTAAACCATAAGCTATGATTTTATTTATTTATATTATTTATTCACCCAGGACTGCTAAAGAGAGTTTGGATTGAATTCGCCTTAAAACATGAATGCAGAACTCCACCTTGTGGCTGTCAACGATGGAGAGAAACAAGAGTCTCCGGTGAAAGTCAATACTTTTTTATTAAGCCCTCAACCTTACAGAACCCATCTTGGGTCTAGAGTTATACCTCCTGTTCATATCTACACATTTCCTATTGGTTTTAATATATTTACTGAATAACATGCTTTAAAATAGTGACTACAATAGGATAATATTTAAGGGGTTAAATACCTGATGTACAATGTACTTTTGCTTGACATGTGACATAGATTTTGGTTATTTGAATCTTATTGATCCCATCAATCATATAACCCAACCCCAAGTCTTTAGATGGCCTGTGGTCTAAACAGACAAGCACACCAGGAGGTGCTACAGAGACATTTATACAGCTGTATTCAGTACAAAATTGATGGCTTATTCCAGTCCATTAAATGCATTCATAGGATGTTAACTGKCATTTATACAGTAGTCTCAAAAGGCCTGTTATGACAGGGTCTATTTTACAAATTCAAACTAGGTTAGATTTGTACTCAGTGAACTAATCAGGCCTAATAAAATAGCTTTTCTGAGTTATATATGGATTATATAATCTGAGACCCATCAGTTTTACTCAGCTAAAAATTCATGGAACAATCAGTATGTTAAAGCTATAAATAAGAAGCCAAGCATGTCCAGTATGAGTTTCAACACTCCATTTAATAATAAATTGCACTTACAACTGCAAGTCATATAGGAATTGTCTAATTATGCTGGGAAATCAGGATTGCAATTGCCTTTCTATTACCATGTAGTACTTGTACAAGTCACCATCTGTCTCACCTCTCAGATTATGGCTCCTGATTTGCTAGAAATTTTCGATCACTGCTATTTCAGGCATTTGCAGAACAGATGTAGAATCGAGTAATCAGCGTACCAAATGGGGTTTACATACAAATTCAGGTGTATGATTAAAAGGAATTCTGGAGAATACCAACGTTATATCGGAACCAAGTTAAATAAAATAGATTTTTATTGTCATCATAGCCATATGTGGTGTCAGTACAAGTGAAATTGTACTTAATGGAAAGTATAGATGATGTGTTGTAAAGAAGAAGCTCTTAACTAGCTAATTAACAAGTATTTTGAAGTTAAAAATAACTGTTTAAATAACTGGAAGTAGTATGCTTTTTTTCTTCTTGTTAGAAATACACTGCCCAGCCAAAAAAAAAAGAGTCACAAAGTACAATTACTCCAATATTTTTTACCCTGGATGACAAGGGTACAGTCACAAGACATTACATTTCCCAAAATAATTAAGTTTTTAATAGTATTACATAATGTTTTGTAAATAGCACTAAATTGATTGGATGACCAGTATTCCAATCTGTATATATGTAGCATAATCACCCTGGGACATTTTGTTTTCTGCATCAATTCACTTTTGCTACATGAGTTTCCAATTACAGTACCAAAATAAGATACTGTATATCACCAGTGGACATGACAAACAATATTTG
This sequence comes from Clarias batrachus, assembly GCA_003987875.1. Taxonomy (NCBI): domain Eukaryota; kingdom Metazoa; phylum Chordata; class Actinopteri; order Siluriformes; family Clariidae; genus Clarias; species Clarias batrachus. The sequence continues at coordinate 499,523 of QMIH01000507.1, forward strand.
TTTCATGAGTACAACTTCTGAAGAAGGTAAGTCAATTTCAACAATTACACCTTTAACAGGAATGTAGTGGCATTGGTGGCTCAGTGGTAGATTTCTCACCTGCAATGCGGAAGGCCTGGGTTGGATTTCTAGCCAATGTCTAAACCCCAGCCACTGGATGCAGTGCCAGTCCTATGCCCAGATAAATTGGGCAGAGGTGGGTAAGAGTAGCCAAAAAATGTACTCAAGTAAGAGTAACTGTACTTCAAAATAATAGTACTCAAGTAGAAATAAAAAAGTAGTCATCCAAAATATTATTCAAGTAAGAGTAAAAAAAGTATTCAGTGAAAAAAATACTCAGGTACTGAGAAACTGTTTCATCATAATGTCCGATTTATTATTTTTAGAAATTATGTAAGCAGTCAGACAAAATGATAATATAAATGTACAAATTGTGCCATTTCGAAATAAATTTAATAAAAATAAATGAATAAAACTAAATATCTTTACGAAATAGCAAATTAAGGAATAAGAAACACTAATTTTCTAATCTTTCTTTTTTTCACAATATAAAGCTTTTGAAATAAACAACTACTGTAGGTAACGTGTGTTTGAACAGTGTACAGTCGTGGCCAAAAGTTGAGAATTACATAAATATTGGAAATTGTAAAAGTTGCTGCTTAAGTATTTATAAGAGTAATTTGCATATACTCCAGAATGTTATGAAGAGTGATCAGATGAATTGCATAGTCCTTCTTTGCCATGAAAATTAACTTAATCCCTTAAAAAACTTTCCCCTGCATTTTACTGATGTCATTAAAGGACCTGCTGAGATCATTTCAGTAATCGTCTTGTTAACTCAGGTGAGAATGTTGATGAGCACAAGGCTGGAGATCATTATGTCAGGCTGATTGGGTTAGAATGGCAGACTTGACATGTTAAAAGGAGGGTGATGCTTGAAATCATTGTTCTTTCATTGTTAACCATGGTGACCTGCAAAGAAACGTGTGCAGCCATCATTGTGTTGCATAAAAATGGTTTCACAGGCAAGGATATTGTGGCTACTAAGATTGCACCTAAATCAACAATTTATAGGATCATCAAGAACTTCAAGGAAGGAGGTTCAATTCTTGTTAAGAAGGCTTCAGGGCGTCCAAGAAAGTCCAGCAAGCGCCAGGATCGTCTCCTAAAGAGGATTCAGCTGCGGGATCGGAGTGCCACCAGTGCAGAGCTTGCTCAGGAATGGCAGCAGGCAGGTGTGAGCACATCTGCACGCACAGTGAGGCGAAGACTTTTGGAAGATGRCCTGGTGTCAAGAAGGGCAGCAAAGAAGCCTCTTCTCTCCAAAAAAAACATCAGGGACAGATTGATCTTCCGCAAAAAGTATGGCGAATGGACTGCTGAGGACTGGGGCAAAGTCATATTCTCGGATGAAGCCTCTTTCCGATTGTTTGGGGCATCTGGAAAAAGGCTTGTCCAGAGAAGAAAAGGTGAGTTCTACCATCAGTCCTGTGTCATGCCAACAGTAAAGTATCCTGCTGGACAGCACCGTGCCATAAGGCAAAAGTGATAACTAAGTGGCTCGGGGACCAAAATGTAGACATTTTGGGTCCATGACCTGGAAACTCCCCAGATCTTAATCCCATTGAGAACTTGTGGTCAATCCTCAAGAAGCAGGTGGACAAACAAAAACCCACTAATTCTGACAAACTCCAAGAAGTGATTATGAAAGAATGGGTTGCTATCAGTCAGGATTTGGCCCAGAAGTTGATTGAGAGCAGCCCAGTCGAATTGCAGAGGTCCTGAAAAAGAAGGGCCAACACTGCAAATACTGACTCTTTGCATAAATGTCATGTAATTGTCGAGAAAAGCCTTTGAAACATATGAAGTGCTTGTAATTATATTTTAGTACATCACAGAAACTACTGAAACAAAGATCTAAAAGCAGTTTAGCAGCAAACTTCTGGAAACTAATATTTGTCATTCTCAAAACTTTTGGCCACGACTGTAGACTATTTCCTGTGTAAGATATACTGTATATTCAGTTGCCCTGCAAATGGTTCAGCAGATAGAAAATAATATTAGAACATGTGTACAAAAGGTCTCACTTTACCATAAACTGTGTCCAGCAGAACAAATGTAAAAAAATATATATATATATATATATATTTTTAACCTCTAGTTTATTTGCTAATTATACATGTTAGGATTGTAACATTATATAAAACAGCTAAACTAACCGTGATATGTTTGCTTCACTGTCTATCACTGATGAAGATTTGACTCCATGTGGATATTGTTAATGCAGCTGATTGGCCGAACAGAGTCATGTGATTATTGTTGCTATATCTGATTGGTGAAACAGTCACGTGGTAGATCCACCGGCTGCATTTCTCTGGCAGACAAAGAATATCTAATGTGTCAAATAAATGGTTAAAAAAGTAGCCGAGTCGAGTGTAGCCGAATGTAGCGGAGTAAGAGAAGCGGTTCTTCTTCACAAATCTACTCAAGTAAAAGTAAAAAGTATGGTGCGGTAAAACTTTTCATAGAAGTACATTTTTTTCAAAAAACCAACAACACCTTTAACAGGAATGTACTGTACAAATCACTGAGATGTGAGGTTTTGTACTGTATGTACATTTGTCAGAGTTCACTCTTTCATTGATATCTTTACGTTTCATACATTGGAGGACCTAAAACCAGTCTCTTTTCTGTTTGTATGTCTATGTCAGTCTGTCTTGCAAATCATGCAAAACTGGATTTACTGAATTTAATAAAACATTTGTAGTACTTGGGTATTTGCCTGAAGTTTAACCTGCATTATAAGTGAATTCAATATGTTGAGTAAAAGCAATGTTATGAACAGTTATGTACTATTACATAATATTTTCACATTGAAATAAATTTATATAAGTGAATTTTAATGTGCTGGAGTCATTCTAAGACAAAAAAGCTTTTTATTATATATATTTTTTATTACTTGATTTCTCATCTGTGATTCACTCCACTCTAAAATTACCGCACAGGGAGTGTATTTGGATGACAACAAACAAGAAGTACATTTTCTACTTCTTGCTAATAATCTTAAATATATCCTCTTTTTCCCATTGTATTTCCACATGTAATCATATGAAATGACGGTAGGTTAAAAATCTTGCCGTGTTCATTTTGTACAATTTCCTAATATTTAGCCACTATTCAGCCAATATCATATAATGGTCTCACAAACAAAATTTTGTGAAATTAAAGTTTTAAAAAATATGAGGTTTATCATGTACGGGGGCTTCAACCTGAAATAATAATAATATCACTAATTACATTAAAGCTGATTAGCTTAGTTTTTAGCTTTAACCTTTTAACTATTTCTACAAACTCTTTTCCCGTCAGTATCGAGTACTTCAGCTGGTTATAAAGTTTGAAAATGGGAAATTGTGTATTAATATTTTATTTATAAAACAGTACTGAGATACTGTATAAAGAGAGTGCTTATTGCAGCATTTAGATTGATGTTTATAGGGAATTTAAATAGCTGTTTATATGGGATTTAAAGGGAAAGTTCATGAGGGTTTTTTGGGTGTATCTTAAACACTAACACTGAAACACATCAACTAGATTTTATTCAGTGGGACTGCAAAAGCTTTATGAGAGTCTCGCCCAGAACAGTGGTTGTAGAATTTGGTTCTGATTACTAACATTGTACTTGAATTCCGTGTGACAAACTTAACGGGCAGTGTTCAAAGCAGGAAAATAAAATAACTAACTATTCTCTTAAACTTTAGCTACAGTATAAAAAGAGTTAAATTATCTTTTTTTCTTTTATTCAGACAATACCTATGCAGGTTTTAACAATTTATTTTGTAAGATTTTAAAATTAAAGCTCAGCTCTATTCTAATTTTTAATTATATAAAAAGATGAATTTTTTTTTTGATACAGCATTTATTATATATGATATTTATACAATACCACAGAGACTTATTACAAATAAACTGAAAGACTTTATTTATAAAAATGTACACCATACAAAATATTTTATTTTTATACAAATATGTAAATGTATACTGTGAAAATATCTTAGGCACCCAGTGTTTTTTATTACAAACTTTAGAAAAACTTTTTATTGAGTTAGTACAAAAACATTTGATTTTCAAACATCAGTATTCCCAAAATGCACATTACACAAGGCAGCTGCTGGGTTTTGAATGCAAAAAAGAAACAACCAATGTCCTTAGAAGAACTGTGGGTGGTTCTTCGGAATGCTCAATAAAACTTGTTAGCTAATTTCCTTAGAAAACTCCACCTGAGCCTAAAGGGTCCTCACAGAATTGTCACACCAAATACTGACTTTGTTTCATTAATTACTGTTTACCATTTTTTTCCATTTTTGAAGACACCCTTGCTCTAAGCATTTATTTGCATGTGCCTAGGACTTTTGTACAGTACCACACACATACACATGTAGGTGTGTGTGTGATTTGCATATGTAACAATATATACGATAATAAAATACTGAACAGAAAATGTGGTACAACTTTCACATTAAACTGAAATTAAAAACATAATAATGTGCTTACACATCCCGAAAATAACCATGGATTTTTCTTCTTCTAATTCTTCCAGAACGCGCACGTATTTTCTGTGGTTTGCTTTCTGAAAAGAGGAAATTTAAATGGTCAGTTCATTAATGTGGTTATAATACATAAATGCATTACCAATTCATCTGTAGCATACATCTGTCAAAGTCGGTGAATGCTTACTTTTAACACAAACCCTCAGGCAATCATCCATAGAGACAAAATTGTTGTTGTTTCCTCCACTTCCTGTATACTCAAATGGCATACATGCTTTTTTGGCAGAATCATAGTAGTATCTGTGTATAGAAGCATTGCTCGTTCCTTTGTCCATGCCATCAAGGCATATCACTGGGACAGCTGCAAAATAATACAAGAGTAAAAAAAAAAAGGAGCAATTATTACATTTTTAATTACACACTCTGAATATTGGAGTCATGTGAAATATTAAAAATTCATATTTTAGGAAAGTGGGCTGATCTGTAATACATTGGTCTCTGGTCCTATAAACTTAAACAACATACATTGGGTTCGAGCCTCTAGATGCTAGACAGGCTTAACCTGTCCAGAAATTCCTGATTTATGTCCAATATGGGCCTTTAAAGGACTTTGGTCTACTGCTTTTCTGCCCATCTCTTTGCCTCAGGGATCCCCAATTATATGTGGGGAAAATATAGGAGTGTCCTAAACTATGAACCAATTTATCCCTCTGAGTGATTTTGCCTATGATAAAAACATGCTAAATTTGCACCATACCCTGCAGCACACTTGTTCACTCTAACTAAAGTAAAGATGAACAAAGTAATGAAAAGTTAACAAGTGTTTTTTTTTTTTTACACTGATAATGATCTCAAATTAATAGTTCACTAATCTTAGTTTCTTTCCTTAATTGGTCATTGGTTAGAATGAGGTTTAAAACATCACTGTTTGCATTTAACATACATTTTGGGGGACTGCAATATTCCATGCACAAGGCATGACTTCCGAAGTTGTTATTATTTCCATGACAGCCTCCATAGAAGAACTCCTCACACTGCATGGAGGTCATGTTGAAAAAATAGCGCTTGGCGATGCCGAAGCATAGCCCCTCTTCCTTTGGAAGACGACAGATTCTGGGAATTTCTGCAGAAAGAAAAAATAAACATTTTTAAATTTCCGCATACATCTGAACTACTTTAACATTCCTCCTTTATCACATTACAGCTGTGTGCAAAAGTTTGCATATCCCTAAAGTAAAATTAGCCAAAAAAAAAAAAAAATTCCATTTGATACTAAACAAGACAATAAATATGTTGAGTTTCATACATGGCCCTTCAAGAGTAAAAAAAAAAAAGACCAAATGTTTATTTTTAACATATTAGTAGTTTAACAAATAAGATTTGGTTAACACAAATAAGTGTTGTCTTTGAAACCTTTGATAGTAAATCTGTTTGACACTATATATTACAATCTATCCATCCATCTAGGAACCTCTGTAGTCCAAGTATGGAATGTGGAGGCCAGTGGTGACCACAGGCAACTCGGGAAACGCCAGTTAGCCTAATCTGCAGGTCTTTGGACTACGGGAGAAAACCGCAGTACCCAGAGGAAATTCACCAAGCACAGGGAGAACATGCAAACTCCATGCACACAGACCCAGAGGCAGGAATCGAACCAGGACTCCGGAGGGGCAAGGCATCAGTGCTAATCCACCATGCCGCCATATATTACATTGTTTACACTAAACATTTTGGAAACTTTGTGCAAAATTTTACACAAAGCCTTTTTTTAAAGTTGCAAACTTTTTTGTACAAATTGGAGTGTGTGTAAATGCAGGTATATAATACAGTATGTACAGTAGTTGCACATTATTCTTTGCTGCTGTAACGTATAAATGTTCCCACTGTGGGACAAATTAAATGTATGTCTTATCTAGTATAATAAAATATACAGGCAATATGATATCTAAAAATATCGAGAATAATTAATGCATTATAGCAGAAGTACCACTCTACCCAAGTGTTGCCTAACTAATGAGAACTAGCAAACGGTTAGAACAAATTCAAGTTGAACAAGCTGAGCTTGCTCAGGTCACGTACTCGGAATGGAGTAGCAGGTTTTAAGGCACTCTATAGAAGACTTGAAGTTGTTGTCGTTTCCCGCGCAGCCTCCGTAGCTGAATTCCGTACACTGTTGTGTCAGTGTGTCGTAGTAAAAACGAGGTATATCCGCTTTACACGGTCCATCATCGACTGGTAGAAGGCAGACTTCTGAAAATAGAGAGAGTGTTCATGAGCAGATTTGAACCACAAACAGAAAAGGCGTCGTGCGGAAAGCGCAGCAACACGCTCCCAGCATTCCCCAGTACAAATCCCAAAGCAGCCCGGAGCTGAGGGAAAGAAAGACGTTGAACTCACCTCTGGGTAATGGTCTGTAAGCGAACGCGCTCTGGATTAAGATTATGAGCGAAAAGCATCCGAGAAAATGTCCCTCCATTTCGTTCTTGGCCTTGGGAGTGTGTGTGTGTGTGAGGGAGAGATAGTTCTGAAGTGGGGCGCTTTCCTTTATTTATAGCGGACTCGCTGGTCTCCTGTGGGACATGGGCGGGTTTAATGTACTGACTAAACAGGATCCCACGACATCTCTGCGTGCTAGGTTTTCATCATGAGTACTACGATTGTACGTAATTTAGACGGAATTATGTCGTTTTTCGAGAAGAGGGCGAAGTGAGGACGGTGACAGGATGAGCATCCCAACCCCCGAAGTGCAAAAATGTTTCAAACATTAACATTTCCTCCCTCCATGAAAATGATATGCAGTACCAGGCAAAAGTTTGGATTTATTTTCTACATTCTAGAACTATACTGGATTTCTTTCAAAACTATGAAGTAACACATATGACATCAAGTAATTAATCGTTAAAAACAGCAGCAACAGTTATTATTTTAAGATATGGTCAGCTGTTCTGGAATAGTTCCATACCGCAAAGAACAGTAATGTCAAGAGCATTTGTAAAAACCCATCAAGCACGATGATAAAACTGGCTCTCATGAAGACCTTCCCAGGAAAGCAAGACCATAACTTACCTCTGCTGAAGAGGAGAAGTTCATTTAGGAGTTACCAGCCTCAGACATCTCCAATTAATAACACCTCTGATTAGGGCTGTTATGAAGGCTTTATAGAGCATCCTTAACAGGCACCAAATTCTATCTGTCACTGGAAAAATAATTTCAATGGCAGTTTCTTACAGGCTCAAGTTCCTAGCCACATTTTCATTAGAGCTGCTGCAGGTTATTAAAAAATAACGAAAATTACAAAAAAAAAAAGTGTCTAATACAGAAAGAGGGGAAAAAATAAAACAATAAAAATATTTAAAACAATATTTGAATACGAGGAATAAAAAATATAGTCATACTGTAGAACAACCACAAACAGAAAAGGCGTCGTGCAGAAAGCGCAGAAACACGTTCCCAAAATTCCCCAGTGCAAATCCCAAGCCAGCCTGGAGCGGAGAGAGATAAAGATGTTGGAACTCACCTCTGGGTAAGGGTCTGTAAGCGAATGCTCTCTGGATTAAGATTTCTTGGCCTTAGGAGTGTGTGTGTGTGTGTGTGTGTGTGTGTGTGTGTGTGTGTGTGTGTGTGAGAGAGAGTGAGTGAGTGAGTGAGTGAGAGAGAGAGAGAGAGAGTGTGGGAAACATGTAAAACTTAACAACTCACACATTAACACAAATTCAGGCTCTAGAAAGTTATGGAATGCAAAAAGACATCCTTTAAAATAAAAAATGACTGGCAGGTACCAGACTGTAAAACATCTCCTGTGTTCTGTGTTGCATGGTGACAGGCAAAACAAAAGATATAAGAATTTGACTCTAAAAATTGGTTCTGTTTGTTAATTTTTGTTTCAGATTATTTGTGTATCAGTTTCAAACAATACAAGGCATTTTTCATCAGTAAATACTGTATATTTACTACAAATGGGCCCATATTTCCTAACACACCATATGCTTAATGGTTTTGACAAGTGATTATCAAGCCAATATTTTCTTGGCTGAAATTCCAATGAGCATGAGCTATTTAGAAGTTATTGCTGTAACTCATTTAATCATCTACACACCAACTTTTTTTCTCTACACAGACATGTCCTTTCCAAATTGAACTTCTTCATGAGATTTTTTGCAGATTACTTTCAGATTTTGATTGCAGATTTTGAAGATTGTTCTTGCATTTTTCACTAAATATGTATAAATCAACCAACTGTGATACATTTCAGAAGCTCTAGATAATTTAAGAAAATAACATAACATGTTACTTGCATAGTTTCAGCTAGCACTGTAGCAACCTCTTGGAATATTTCCAGTAATTACTCATGAGGTTTCTCTGGAGTATTTAGGAATCCGCTGTCTAGTCTTATTTAAACTGACTTTTACACACTCTTATGTATTAATGAGCCTTGTCAAAGTTTGACCTTTTTCCCCCCTTTTTCATCCATTTTTGATGGCGAGATTGATCGCTGGATAGATGGACTGACAGACAGACCTATAGACAGAAGTACTAGTGTCGCATCACATCTTATCCTGAAGGAAAATTGGAATGTTACAGCAGATTATGTTGTAAAGATATTAAATTGTAATGTCATAAGAAGCCAGTTCACAATATATACAATAACATACAGGCTAGAAAGTAAAGAAGAATATTAAGTCCTGGCCAATCACAATTTGGCCCTTTTCAAAGTCATTCCTTACACTTGGCTATGATTCCTTCTTTTTTTTTCAGCATATCAACTTTAAGAACTGACTGTTCACATGTTACATAATATATCCAACTCACTTTACAGGTACCACTGTACAGAGATAATCAATGTCACTCATTTCACCTGTCAATGGTTTATTATAACAGATTGTCTTATGCTTTCTGTGATTTAAAAACATGCCAGAAGGATAACTTTTTATCATGCTGATGGTTCCAGTGTGGTCAAAGTGCACATCTTCCTCTCACCATTCCCGGGGTAACACATGTCATTAATAATTCTGATGCGTTATTCAACATGACAGAATGGGGGTAAACGCAGATTAGCTTGCTTATCAATGCAATTTATAATACTGCGTCACCATTTCTACCATAATGTTATCATAGCTTGGGGAACCTGGTAAATCTCAGACTTCTAGAAATTGCACAGTCTATGTGCAATTTGTAAAACATTTGTGAAGCAGAAAATGTAGCAAAACAATAAGTAACATTTAACGTAATAGGTATATCATTCCAATAAGAGTGTATGCTTTAATAGGATTATGAGCTTGCTGTATTTATACAGATTACTTTATAACCCGGATTGAGAGAGAGCTGAAGGATTCTCTATCCGTCTTCAGGGTGGAAGGAAACTCACTGTAAGGAGCAGTAAGTGTAAACTTGATTACTAACTTTGTAGCATGTGAACACTTCTATTATTAGTTTTGCTTTAATAATAGTGGGTAGTATTAACAATGTTATAAACCATGTGTATTTGACTTATTGTGTCACAGAAAATGCCCGTTATAGATGTAGAGAACCTAACAGACTTGGATAAAGCTAAAATGGAAGTAGATCAATTGAAAAAAGAGGTGAAACTGGAAAGGGAAAAGGTAAGAACTGTGTATTTAGAAGCTTACGCATAAGCCCAAAATAGTAATAAAAAAAAATACATAAATCATTGTTTAAAAAACAAAGTTAAGCATAGCAAATTGCCTTGGGTCTGATTCATATACTAAAGTAATACTCTTTTAAAAACAAAATGATGATGAAAAGATGATGAAAATGTAATGCTCTTTTGAAAAACAAAATGATGAAGTGATGAAGTCCGTCTTTCTAATTCTTTTTTTATTTGGGTAGGTGTCTAAATGTTGTGAAGAAGTCATGGAATACATTCAGAGTGGTATGGACGATGATCCCCTGGTAAAAGGCATCCCAGAGGAAAAGAATCCATTCAAAGAAAAGGGTGGATGTGTCATCTGCTAATGTGGACAGACTAACTGCCCTTTACAATTTACACTCTTTGCTACAAAACGTGGAGTCTTTCTACTCTTTAGTCTTAGCCAGAATCCTCCCTGCTGCTTGAAACAGAGAAAATACAGTTGAGGATAGATGCTAAAATGACTCTAAATGACTTGAAAATGGACCCTCACATCATCTTGTATATTTCCCTTTGAAGTGATGAAATAAAAGAAAATAAATTGGTGCAGTGATTGTCAGTTTTGGTTCATGGCATGATGGGTTGAACATCAAAATGTACAAAGGCTCTTAGAAATATTCATTCAAATTTTTTTTAGTGTTGCATCACATCTTATAGTATCTCTGTTGTTGTGTGGTATGTTTCACATACGAGTGTACACGGATTCTGATACTGTTTTTATGGCAAAGTATACCAAAGTGTTATAAAATATACATTTTGTTTGGTCATAAGGCATTCAGTTATTTTCCATAATATCAGCTTTGACAGTAGAGCCGTCTATAATTCACGTTTATATTAATGTGCATATTCTAATTGTTTGTAGTTTATATACTAGCAACTGTACATAATCTAAATTCTGATTTTTCCAGTCTATTTTTTATTATTAGGGCATATTCCATTGAAAATTCAAATTACCATAACCTCTCTTTCTGTGGGCTAATTCCGATGAAGCTAAGCCTACTGTATATGTTACCTCAAGCTCAGGCAAATACAACTTCTGTGAAAACTGCAGTCAAATAAGTTTAGTAGTTTGATGTGTGCACAGACATTAATATATATATTCCTGTTACAGTACATGGTAAAAGGCAGCACAGTGACTTGGTGGTTAGGACTGTCTACTTGCACCTACAGAGTCTGGATTCGATTCCTGCCTTGGATCTGTGTGCATGGAGGGTTTCTTCTGGGTACTCTGGTTTTCTCCCACAGTCCAAAGACATACAGATTAGGAGGTGCGAACATTATATCTCTTAAGCAAGTTTATGTGACAAACACGAGTCTTACGCTTGCGATCAGGTGTACAAAGCAAATAGTTAGTGGGACTGAGTTTTTGTTTTACTTTGTATGGACCTGGGAAGAGCCAGGGATTGGTAATAAAGCCAATACTTGTTCTCCTTCACTGAATGAACGGGAGACAGCTTTACGATCCCACCGCGTCTTCATTTGGTCCTGACAAGATTTCAAAGCTTGGCACGCAGTTGCTCTTGCTGATTGCAAGCGTTCCCTGAGAGTACGAACATAGGTTACAATGGATTTCTGTTGGGAAATCGGTGATGAAGCCAACCACTGTTCCTGCAAAACCTTTAAGGGACCCCGCGGGTTGTAACAAACTGGCATTCTCAAATTGCTTTTAGTGTGTGAATGAGCATCCGAGTGTGTGTATGTGTGAGTCCTGGATTGACCCTGTCCAGGGAGAGGCTCCAGGCTCCCCGTAACCCTGTATACAGAATAAAGCAGTATAAACGGTGAGTGAGTGAGTAARCACACATTATATATGCTATTTCTTATTTAAATACAGCCTGCTCCACCTAATAGTCATTAAAGAAAATGGAATATATTTAATTAATATACAATTGTGGTAAATTGATAATTCAACTGCGTTTTTGAGGATATTTATTTAAATAATGCACACAGAGTGAAGAGAGTTCTTTAGACCCACAAGAGAACCAAGGGGTCAGTTTTAGAGACACTTAGTATCTGTAATTTGTTTACTTAACATGATTTTAAAAAGCAAGATCAAAGTCTTCCTCGAGTCGGACGATTTCTTAGTGTAACTTTGAGCCCTGTGTGAGCAATGTCCGAGTTCTGTCAATAACACGACGCCAGTGCGCATGCGCGCATCAGACTGTCCTGAAAATGGCGATATACATTAGAGCACTGCGAATGCACTTCTGTGCAAATCGCCACTTTCTCAAAACAACTGCAGTTCATCACAAAAGACACTCATCGGAAATAGTTTCCTCTAAGCCTAAGGCAAGCGCCGAGCCGACAGACCATGTTCTCTACACACAGGAGCACTTTGCACTGAAAGACTCTTTAAGAAAGGTAAATGGAGCTGCAAATCGCAGTGCATGAACCAATATTTTCACTTTTAGTAATTCTAATAAACGTACGTAATACATTTAATCTTTATGTATCCCCCACCACCAAATATATATATAGACCGCAGTGGTTGTTTTATTAGTTATAAACCTGAAACGCCATTGCTTTAGTTCCAATGTAGGTAAGAGGTCACTCTTGTACAGTTATATACAGCTTAAGCTAACAAGCTAACAGCGCCACAGCTGATGCTTATAAAAATCAAGCCACGGGTTTTTATTGAATGTTAAAATATAATGCTGGGAAATTATATGTTTTAAAAAAAATCCAGGAAGATTTGTGTTTAAGTTATCTTCCCTGGTTGCTAAGAAAACAGTTCACACTGTAACAGCGACTAGACGGCTCCTCCTGTCGCTAAAGGAAATCCGCGCAGTCACGTGACTCAACATTACAGAGACTCTCGTGAACTGAGTGGCGGCGTCGAAATGACGCAGAACTGTGCGATTTCACAGACACCTAGCATGTAGCATGTTATTACACACAGCTGCCAATTTTCGGTATTATCTCATAATAAATAATATTACTCTAGAAGAAAGGAAACTATATCCTGCCATGATGTAATTATTATTTTTTGATTATTAGAAATAATCTTTGTCATATAACAATATTATAACGGCCAGGAACATTGGTCATTAATTGTGGGTACTTGTGGGTGGCAGATGGTGTAGGGTTTAGCACTGTTGCCTCGAACCTCCAGGTTGTGTTTATAATATATTATTAACATAATATACATCATACTATTTTTCCTTTCTTGAAGTGTGTATACATTTCTTTGGCTGACTCTGACAAGGTGTCAACAAATTTACATCATTTAATAGTCTAACAGCCAATTCTCGCTCAAATGATTTATTTAACGAGATGTGTAATACATAAATAGATCCGTTTAATGCGGATTGGTTTCAGTGATGCACATGAGGGACTCGCAGGAMGTGAATGTGAGCTAAACTACCAACTTGACATGTTTTGTGTCACAGGTGGTGCGCATACTGAACATTTGTGAAGCTTTGTAAAATCGGTTATTAAAACACTTTGCATGTTCTCCCCGCGCTTGGTGGGTTTTCTCCGGTCTCCTCCCACAGTCTATAGACATGCACATTAGGTTAATTTTTGCATTTCCAAATTGTCGGTAGTATGTGAACGCACATGTGAATGTTGACCGAATGTCCTTCTACGGCCAGAAAATGGGAGTAAATCCAATGATAATTACCATCGGCCTCTACGGTCCAATATAGAGGTTCCCACTACAGAGGTTCTCAAATGGATGGATATACACACACTTTTTTTCTTTAGAATTGGGGTTTAGTGTAAGTTTCTCTCCTTTTAGTAAAATAAAGAATACACTCATCAATTACAACCATTTTAATTTAGGTTGAAGTAGGCTTTGGCAGTTTTAAATTGCAGCATGTAATGTATATCCAAAGTGGTTATTCCTTCATGCTTAATCAGAATTTTAACAATGCATATGCAGTTTTTCCTGGGGAGAAACTGAAGTATCTGGAGGAAAAGCACAAAGCACGTACACATGGGCAAGATTTGTACTCGCAACTCTAGAAAATGTGAGACAACAGTGCTGAGCAGAGCCAGCATGCTCTCTTGGCACAAGTATATCCTATTCCTATTCCTATCCTATCCTGTGTGGCCTATTCAAATTGACACCTTTTATGAAAATTTTACAGTGAAATTTGATTTTGGATTTTTAGAATTGTATTTACAGTAATACTTCCAATGAAGTTCAGCAGATGTATTTTGTGCATTGCTCTCAGGAAGGGCTGCTTTAATCAAACAGTGTAACAGAATGAAAAAGCTGCTGTATGCAGGCCTGTAGGTATTTAGGTGGAACCTAATTGTACCTGTGAAATTTGAAGAGCTGCAAAAGGCAACTAGACAGTGCAATTCTGAAACAGGAAAGTCTCAACTAATTTTACCTATAGGTGTTAGAATTTAGATCTTAAACAGCGTCATACTTCCTTTTCTTGTAAATATAAGAAACCACTGTGCATACATAAAAATCAAAGTGTTGTTTCTCTAAATAGTGTCAATGGGAAAAGGATATTACATCGAAAAAGGATGTGGCTTTGTGTTATACTCCCAAGTGATTTGGCGTAGGTTAAAATGGGGGTAACTTTCTTTTTTGTTTTTGTTTTAAGGGAACATTGTTTTTTTATGTGCCTTTATATATAAAATGTTCTGTTTGTTGAATGTGCTGTAAAGTTAAATGCCCCTATTCTATTTAATGTCCTTGAATTCTTTACTGCAACAATAAGCTTTTCTGTGAAGTTTCCTGAAGACCTCAGTACTTCCCGCATTGCTTTTTGTAGTACCTCCCTTCCTTTAATGTGAACAAGCTCTTCGCAGTTGATTTTGGTGACTGGTTTAACATGGATTTATTACCAGGATACTGAAGAAATCGATATCTAAAAGGATCATTCTCTGTTCAGGGTACTGTTGGTTTCATTGTGAAACACCGTTTCTGGCACATACACTAAACTAACCTGTGAACTAACTTATCAGTGTTTTTTGGATAGGGTTAGTGTGTTTTCTGGCCTCTACAACATTCCATTGTTCCATTACAGGCTCTTTCCACAGGCAATGAAAAAAGGGTTAGTTAGCCAAAATCCTGGCTTACCAAGAAAACCTTGTTCAAATAAACATTCACAATACATTTATCTGTTCTTAACAGTTTACTCATTTATGTGGTTCTTCTTATTCAGCCATGCACCAACAAACAAGTCAGATCTATACAGTATACTCTATACATCCTTCCATTCAGTCTATATAATGAATCTGTCTGTCATTCCATCTATCCTCTCCAGTCAATCCATCTGATCTGATGTTTATATTGTAGCTTTCATCCATTAAATCAATCTGTCCTTGCATCTAGTCCACTAAATATTTCTAAGTATATCCAGTTTATTAATCTTTGCAGAATTCTAGTCTATCCATGCATCTTTCCATTAAGTTGATCCAATATTTTCCAAACTGTCTTTCCTCCAATTTAGTGCATCCATGCATCCTGTCAAATCTATTCAATTATCTACTGAGCCTGTCTATTTAATTAATATTCTCAACAAAATATAGAGTGGTTTTTAGCATTCATGGCATGTTTCTCAGGTTGTACCAATACATAAAGTGACATTTCTAAAAAGGTCCTGAACAGAAGCTATACAGTTACCAATTTACACCATAGCATATGACTAGATACTAGTAAAATGCAATTACAGATACAGAATATATTTTGAAAAGGATTT
Source organism: Clarias batrachus (assembly GCA_003987875.1). Classification (NCBI taxonomy): domain Eukaryota; kingdom Metazoa; phylum Chordata; class Actinopteri; order Siluriformes; family Clariidae; genus Clarias; species Clarias batrachus. The sequence continues at coordinate 515,380 of QMIH01000507.1, forward strand.
TAATACAGTGTGTGAAATTGAGGCATCGCAGTAGTGTAGGGGTTAGAACTGTGGCCTTGCACCTCCAGGAGTGTTCATTATTTGGTTTGCATGTTCTCCCCGTGCTTGGTGCGTTTCCTCCGGGTGCACCTGTTTCCTCAGTCCACAGTCCAAAGACATGCAGATTAGGCTAATTTACATTTTTAAATTGCCAACTGAAGTTGTTTAGAGTGTGTGACTTATTAAATGTACAAAATGCCATTATATATTTGATACTCGTGATTAATTACTTAAATGAACATACTAAATGGAGGAGTGTACATAGGCAGGAGTGCCTATGTACAGTATTTTGACACGGGACATGACTGAACAGGAAATATTTTCAGCAGGAAAGGAAATACTAGCATGACTATGAGAGGCTTGTAAAAAAGTCATTTATAGTATAAGCATGAATTTATGTCACGCTAGTGTTCTGTAGAAGAATTTTATTAGTTCCGTTCTCTGAAAATTGCATCTTTTAAGTTCATTTTCATGCTGAAGTGGGTTGGGGGGGGAGCACAGTCTATAAGTAGTTTAATCATACGTTTTTTTCTTCAGAAATGTATTTGATGGGATCTCAGGCCAGATAGAAACTTTACACATTTTCATGTTGATTTTGAGAATTCCTAACACTTAAGAATTCTTGGTCACTGACCGGTTAGTCATTAGTGCTTCCCACATGTATTAAGGACCTTTAAAAGTTTTCTGTATAATCCTTTAAAAGAAAAACTGCTTTTTTTTGTAGATTGACTATGTATATATAAGAATGTAGTCTATTATATTTGTTTGGCAATGCAAATACTAAAAAGTTGATCTAATCTAAAATGCTAAAAATATTTTCTAATCTAAGTATAATGCACTAATACAGTGTGTTTTTTTTTCCTCACAAAGGTTTTCATTACAAATGATGACAGGAATAGTTGGAGTGAAAACTAGAATATTTACACAAATTACAGAGTTTCTTAGTACTGGTCCTTTTTGCTTTAATGACCTTATGCAGCCGAGCTGGCATGCTTACAAGAAGATTGTGTAAATTTTGATGAGCAGTGCTAGAGGAAATYCATCAGTGCCTTGTCTTAACAGAAAATCTGATATTTGTTAACAGGGCCAACATCACAACATTTCCTAAATTTAATCAGTGACCTTGAAATTGAATTAAAAAGATTTTTAATATTGAAGAGTCAAGTTCTAAAGCTTTTCATTTTAAGTAAAATAAATAAATAAATAAATAAATAAGTGATTATTTATGTATCACACTTTTGGTCTGTACTGTGTGTGTTTGGAGAAACAGTTTATGCCCCACCCCTCTGGGTAATTACTACCAGTAAATATTACATATACTGGATGCTCAGCTACTAAGCAACCCTGGATTAAACAAAGTGAGGTCTAGACTAGTTTTGTGTACATCCTTCCATATAACAATAGTAAAAAGGAGTTCCAGCAACACAACTTCCCCAACAACAATGAATGCTGGTCTGAAGTCATAGGTCATTGCGGCCAACTATAACTTAGCGAGGTGCTTTTGGATGGATTGATGGACGGAAGAGGTAGTTCCTGGTCGGAAACGATCTATTTCACGGAAGGCACTTGGTAGGAAATAATTCATTGGTAATGTATGCCACCAAACTGTAACCTCTCTTGTGCCGTCATGATTCATGATGATTCAAGTGTAATGTCTGTTCTTTTGGTCCGGAAGTGTCGACAGTCATACTGTATAACCAACTTTCTCCTTCGGGATAAAGAAAAAAAAAAAAGTCCCCCACCCTCCCCTTTCAATTTTTAACGGGTATAGTTTCTCAGCTCATCGAATTGGAATCGAATGGAGTTCTTTTGCTGGTGAAGCCCGATGTGTTGGGCCTTCTGTGATGTTTTTCCTGCCCATATTTAACAAATAGTTACTTTTCCTCTTGCTGATAATCTTTAGTACATCAGCAGGTTCTGCCGTGACAGTATTCCCACATTCTGAGGTATAGTGTAAGCAATAACTGAAGCTCATGGCCCTACATATGCATGCGTTCAGCTGCTGCCACATGATTAATAGTTGCATGAATGAGCAGAGGTGCAGCTGTTCCTATTAAACTGTCCGGTAAGCAAGCAAGCTATATAACTGGCATACCTGCTGTTTTATTTTTGACTAGAATAAATGAACGAATGCAGTTCTTTGAAAGCATGCCAGTAATGATAGTACTTGTATACTGATGGTGAAAGTGAATAAATGTATCTTTGCTCATTTTGCTCACGTTGTAACTGGTAAACCTTAAAACAAATGAGCAACATTCTTGAACATGAATACCCACAAAACGATGTAAACATTGTAAAAGCCAGCTACCTTGTTACCTGACGACTAACAACTTGGTTTGCTGTAGCTACTATTTGCACATTTGTGTATACAATTTAATAATAGTTTTGGAACAGAGAATGAGAAAGTGCTGTAGATACCATCACTGTAACATTTTGATCACTAATCATATGGGTTCTGCTTTTAAATGTTCCCTGTCAGAAAATGGCATCCTTAAGGATAATTTAAGTAGTTAAAAGAGTTGTAAATGCGCCTTTTCAGCTTGTGTAATACTTAATTACCACAAATAAAAACGAAAATTCTCCTTGGCCGTTTTGGATAAAAATAATTCAGGGCTAGACTGGGTTTGTCGAGATCCCTGTGTATAACTATAGTTAGAAATATTGTTCCTGGTAGGAAATGGTCTATGTTTTAAACATCCTGGAGGAAAAATTATTTGTTGGCCCATGATACACAATTATAGTAACTCTCCTAAAAGGCTTGGTGACTCATAATGATTCAAGTACGATGTCTATATAACACAACTCCATGCTGTTTCGTCACTGCAGCAGTGGTTTTCCAGCTGTTCTTTGGAAAGGTTACCTCTCGGTCAGTTGTGGCACTGAAGCTTACTACAGCCCTCGTGGGCGATGCTGCTTCTGCTGGCATTCATGTTCTTTGACGCACTTTGAGGTTGGGTTGTTATCTCTCTGTCAAAGAAAACTTTTCTTGACACGCTGTAATGAAGTGCTCTAAACACTACTTTCCACTAATGGGCTTGGTGACGTAAATGTGATCTGACTTCATTTAAACTCAGAAGAGTGGATGCGATTTCCGTTATGTAGTAATGAGATTTAAAAAATGAGTCATATTAAGAGCAGCAAACATTTTGGGATACATTACAAATGATTTTTACATAGATTGTACGTGGCATCTAATATGTTTGCGAATTAGCTGTTATTATAGAAATAACACTAGAATGAGGGTACAGTATTACTATAACCCGGTGATTTAATAACACAGAACATGGCAAAGGCAAGGTTAAATCTGCTTGGCAGTGCATAAGGAAAACTAAACTGTAATGGTCACAGGGATTTCATGGATGTTCCACAACATAAACTGTTATAAGTATGACGTGAATAAAACTTATGATTAAAATGTTACTCGATGTGTGGTCACACAAAAAAAATACCTGCGTCACATTGCCATCATTTCTCATGCGAGTCCCTTGTTACATAATGTAGTCCAGTCACCTAATGAGCCATTTCCGTAGCACTGCTAAGTGTATTAATCTAGACCCAAACGTTTGTCATAAAAAAAAAGATAAAATACTGTAATATTTTCATATACAGAAATCTCTTATAAGGAAACTTAAAACTGTTTGTACATCTGCACTCTTGCAGCTCATTGATCAGGAGATTAACCCTCATGTGGACAAATGGGAGGAAGAGGGTCAATTCCCTGCACATAAAATCTTCAAGATCTTTGGGAACGCTGGATTTCTGGGAGTCAGCAAACCAGTGGGTGAGCTGACTATACAGTTTTAAATGAACCAAACTGGAGGCTACAGAATAATTTAGTCTTCTCTGACAGAATGTACAGAAATAACGTTAAGCATGGGGAGATCTGATGTAGCATTTGATAATGACTATTAATTAAGGTTATGCTGTCATTAGTAGACACATTCACAAAGGAATAAACATCATTGTGCTTTTTTTTTTTTTAAAGGAAAGTTATTCCTGAGTTAAAGCTCTTTAATCTGTGAGAACCAATGTGTTGCTTAGAGATCTTGAATATGAATAAATGTAACAAGACTTTGATTTGCCTGTTATGCCATGTTAGATAGCTATTGTCACAAGGTAAATGATTAAATCTGTATTAAACAGCAGTTGACAATTAGAATCCATGAATCTTGAAAATGTGCAAAAGTGATGGGAAATGAATGAGGTGAACGTTTAAAAAATGATTTTTTTTTCAGTGAATCTCTCTCTGCATATGTTACTATACATATATATATATATTGACCTTTTCGTTTGGAAAACGGCGTGGGATTATTAATGAAACAAGAAAACTGAAAACAAAAACAGAGCTCCGCCGTTTACGCGAGAACGGACGGGGCTCTGGAAACTAAACAACTAAAACACCGAGGATTTATAGAGAGATATGAGAGCGCATGCTAAACGCGTGTCGTTCTCTCTCTCTCTGGCGTTTTTGCTCCTATCTATCGTCTTTCTTCCCGCTTGTCTATCTTTTTTTTTTTTTTCCAACTTTCTTTGTCTTTGTCCCTGACACCTTACCGGTGCTACCTAAATGATCGCACGAAGTGCCGCGGTATCTGGACCCTTAAATAAACACGCCGCCAGGTGTGGCGCATTCGCGCTGATTGCGGCCTTGCCTGGCAACCGTGTCTATAAATGGCCGCGTCTCTGCCTGTTCAGAATTCCGCGCGTTAGAAGCCTGTGGATCTGCGCGTTCTGAACAGTGCAAAGCAATTTCGCGCGAGACCCGCGTCGTTACATATAAACCAGTGGGTCAAGAGACAGAGTCACGTGCATTATGAAACGCTGACACGTGGAACTTTGCATTAGTAGGAAGGATTAAACAAGAGCTTTAAACAGAAGCCTAACCTTTACATAAGATTACCATCTGGGAACTGAACTCATCGCATAAGAGATACACAACCCTTGTTACTTTTTACATTCATTGTGTATCAAATTATAAGATAAACAAATAAGCACATAAGGTTTTCATTTGTGTCAACAAGAAACTTTTGTATTCTTGTTTTACTTAACACAGAGGAGTAATATCACTTGAGAATGAACTGAGCGCTCAGAATATTTGCCTTTACTTTTTATTAAGACGTCTGATATTCTTGGCTCAGGTTCTAATATTCCAAAATATATGTTTTATATGTTTTTTCGAAACATATAAAACTCAAATCATATCTTTAAAGTCAGTCAAATCACTGTCTCAGATTCTCACATCTGACTGGTCAGAACATGCTGATTAATTTCGTATAACAGCAGTTTTGCCTCACAGACGAGACATCACGACAAAGAACTTTGCACTTTCTCTTTGACGTGGCAAGCAGTGTTTCATTTTTTTTTCTTGTTTCATTAATTTTTGTTATGAATGTCAACAGTCATGCTATGAAACCCCCCTACTACCGCATCCCGAAGGTCGTGAGAAACCATACTGAACTCATTTTGTTCATGGAATCAGTTGGAGTTAACTTGTGCTTCATGACAAGGCATATTGTAATGCTAGAAGTAGCCATAAAGGCCATAAAGTGGTCAGTAAAGTAGTTGAATAGGCTGTGGCATGATGCCAGATTTGTACTGAGTGACCCAGTTTATGCCAAAATATTCCCCACACCTTTACACCACCACCACCAGTGTGAACTTTTGGTGCCGTGTACTGATGGGTCGTTCATGAATGTGATTCAGAAGAATGAGTAGTCTCAGAGATATTTGTTAATTTTCTACTGGGAGCGCATGCGCAAAACCTCTGTAGGTTATGTACAGGAAACAGAAATGAGCGGTTCGTCTAATGAGTCTTCTAGTCCGAGTTGTTCGTTCTTTTGTCACGTGACTCCCATAGACGCTATGTGACAAAAGAAAGAACAATTCGGACCAGAAGCTATGAGAGGTGAGCTGTTTATAAAAGAACGAATTGAACTAAATGAATTAAAAGAGTCGTTCATTTTGATGAACGGGATTCAAAGAACCGAGTCACTAAAATTATCCAAACTTCTTTTTGGGTCTGTAAAGTTTTTTTTTTTGTTTTTTTTTTCCACCAAAGCCTGATCCTGCCATCTAAATCTTCTACCAACTATAGAATACGTTTTCTTCTGTTATTGTAGCCCATATGCATCTAGTCTGTGTTTAACATGTTGTGAATTCAAAAATGTTTGCTGACTACAGTTGCATAGAGTGGTTTATTTTATTTACTGTAGCAATCATGTTAGCTCAAACCAGTGTATCTATGCTTTTCTGATCTTTCATATCAGTAAGGAGATTTCATCCACAGAATTGCTGCATAATTTTTTTTGCATAATTTGTGAGTACCAACCCATCTGGCACCAACACCCATGCCACAGTCAAAGTTACTGAGATCACATTCCTCCCCTTATGATATTTTGTTTTGAACCAAAACCTTAATCCACTTCATCCAAGTCAATTCCATTTTGACCTTTTTTTGGCTCCGTATCACACAATACGTCATCCTGCAATTGATTCATGTATTTGTCTTACCGCAGGAAAATCTATTACATTTAAAAGTACCAAACTGTCACGAGCCAGCCCAATCTGCCAAGCACATCCAGGTCATGATTTCAGCTAATTAACCCCATGCACCTGCAACCTATTAACAATCTACCACGCCTTTAAAAAGAAGCTTAGAACTCCATTCATTGCCGAAGTATCTTGCTTGCGTGCCTCTTGATCTGTCACTCGCGATTGTTCCAGTATT